>APFE031236755.1:0-18534 GCA_000404065.3 Pinus taeda | reverse complement strand
CACCGGGACCACCTGAGTTGACCGTTGGTTGTTATGTGCCGACGCTCCGAAAGTTGTGGCATATATTTTGTTATAACTCCATACCATATGTGTCTTTTGTAAAACAGTTTTGGATAGTTTTGTTTAATAATATATGTATTAACCCTTTTAACAATCCTCCACGTGAATGTCACGTTGGTTATGGAGTTTTTTTGTACTATTTTAATATAACAAAAATGATTTTGTTATATAGTTTTGACTTTTGTATATATATTAACCTTTTCTCCCACTTTAGTTAATATATCCTTTTCTTTTTGGGGATTTATGATTTTTGGTTTAATTGTTTATATAGTTATTTTAATAATTATGTTAAAACACCTTTTTGTTATATGGTTTTTTTAACCCAAAATGACTTTTGTTGCTTGTGCAGTTTTAGAAGACCAATGATGGGATGCCAAGTGTCAAGCTTCCATGTGGGTCTCACGTGTTGACTGGGATGCCATGTGGTGCACTGTGGACCCCATTTTTCCCCTGCCATACCAAAATTTGAAGAGCTCTATTTTTTGCATACAAGCTCAGATTAATGAACTGTTCATGCCACTATGATCAGGGAGACGAGCCCTCTCAATTGATGCCACCAAATTATTCTTTCTGCCATTTTGAATTTCGAGCCTTATCCATCCCCTTAGTGTCTCAAGATCCTCTTGGATCAGTTAGCCTCCAAAATGTTCTTCTTATTAAAGTGAACTAACACTTTGCAACTTCTCAAATTTATTTTGGATTCATTGATATGGCTTTTGTCGAATTTAGAATGATTTTATTTCTATCTTTTTGATTAATTAAAATATATATAATATATATATAATATACATATATATATATATAGATATATGTATGTATGTATGTATGAATATATTGTTAATATATACATATATATGGTATATATATACATATATATGTATATATACATATATATGTCTAATACATATATTACATATTTATATACATGTGATATACATTACACATACATATACATTATGTATATATGTATATAGACATATATATGTATATATTACATATATATCTATATATATACTCGACATAGATGTTTCACGAAGCAGTACTAGTGTAAGAAACAAGACCGGGCAGTCGAAACCCTAGCAAGAAAAACATGGTGTGAAAATGGGAAAACCCTCAAACTCGGGGGAGGCATATGGGTGAGGGGTAACAACAATGTCGCAGGAAGACAAGGAACAAAGATCTAGGGTCACTTTACCATGACGGTTGGAACATCCCTTGGTCATGTAAAATAGTCGGGTCAATAGGGTGGGGTGATCGAACGGTGGAAGTAATTTGTGGCATCAACTGGGTGAGAGATTGTATGAGGGTACAGTGAACAACAGAGCATAGGGATATTGAAACAGTGAGTTTGTGAACATCATTTTGCATGGACAAGGAACTTGTAGATTATTCTTCAGATTCAATGGAGGCTTCCCAAATATGGGTGGACGAGCCACATCAACAATGAGCTCGGGGTACACTAGAGCCACCCTAAGAACTAGTCGTCTAGGTAGATGCATATATTTATGAGTTGGTTGATGTGGAGGTTAGCATGAATGCCCCAGGGTTTACTCACCTGAGCACGAATGTGAATGCAAAATTCCCACATTACCAGGAGGAGCAATCTCACTTGATTTTGAAAGATTTCATTGCCATCTAAGCTACAATATTGGGAATTCAAGCAGCAGGGATAGGAGAAAAATGTACGGGGTGCAACATTCGTGGATGGTATGGGCATGAGTGTTTATGGGGTAGACACATGCGTTTATGGGGCAGACACATATGGTTTTGACAATATAGGGCATAACATGCAAGGCTTAACAAGTATTGACCCACAAGGCTCGAGACCGCCACACTTGGCTCACACATTTGGGTGTTTTGATGGCATTCCATGACAAGAACAAGAAAATGAGGAAATAAGAGCTTCAAACTCAGAAGAGAATCAACTTGTAGAGAATGAAAAAAATCTAGTAGACCACTCACCAATTATACCCCTGCTTAGTTGAAGCGATGGACAGTGGAAATATGGGGACACTTACTCGATCAATAGTTGGTTGTTCTTACCATGACGAGAGGTTGGTTTTCTCTTATATTCGCATAACTAGACCAATCCTATTGGGTCCTATCCAAATATTAGCATATCAAGATGACTCTGGTTTTCCTCAAGAGGTGGACGCCACTATTTGACTCAAAGAAAGAGAAAATGGGGGTGGATCCATATGGGTTAGACTCCCTAGATTTCCTCTACAATTTTGGTTGGGAGATGTTTTCAGATGCATTGGGGATGATCTAGGCATCTATCTTGAGCATGATAGATAATATACGAAAACTGACAGCTTAGCCATTGTCAGGATTCCGGTACACCCCGATACCAGAGAGGGTTTAGTTGAAAGCTTTCAGGTACAATTCTGGGAGATAATAACATGCCAGATCCTCAATTATGAAGAGATTCCATTATGGTGCAGAAGGTTTCATGAGATGGGGCACTTGTATAAGGATTACCTGATGATTATGAATGTGCATATTGAGTCCCCGAGAAGACTAGTTACAACCAGACTCAAATCGATGTTAACTTGACCTTTGCACTGAACATAGAAGCAGAACCCTGGAGGAGGTGGAGGGTGGTTGAGGAGGATCTTCATCAAGTGGGAACCCAGACACCTAATGCTCGAGTCACTCAATCACACTCAAAGCGACGTGAATTGATATTGGATATTCTCATTTCCTCTCCCCCCTCTTCTCATAATTTTATGAATTCTGGCATTGCTATGTTATTATTAGTAGCTTCGGGTTTGGGTTTTGATACATGTAAATTGAGTCACATTAATTGCCTTGTTGCATCATCTCCCCCCATTGATTTGGTTATTGAGCCTACCATTATCTTGGGTTCTCCCTTAATTCATCCCGAAAGGGAGAATTCATCTGGAAATAGATTTCATAGATATAACCTCAAATCTCATGCCCACCCCAGCACCCACTCATTCGGACTAGGAGAGGATCCCCCCACAAGAGCTCAAAAATTTCCTTGGGGCAGACAGTCCAACATTTCTAAATCCATCCATATGGAGGGTATCAAGGTGGTGACTAGTATTCATATATCCATTGACCAGGTTCTTAGAGCAAAAGGAAACCTTGATCAGGCTATCCTATGAAGTGCCTATCTTTCAACTGTAGGGGTTTGGCCAGCCCGGACAAGAAACTAGAACTCAGAAGACTATTAGGCTAGAGGATTGACTTTTTATTACTATAAGAGGCATTGGGAGAAGGGGGAACTATCAACTCTATATTGTTGAAAATTGTCCTGAGCTAGACTTTCCATACATTGGATGTGAGAGGGAGATCTGGGGGATGCGCCATGGGTTTCAATAACAAGACTATCAAGATCGACAATATATGGGGAGTTGAAGTATTATTGGACTCTAACATAACCACTGAAATTGATGTACCACTCAGATTGATTAATATTTATGGACCATGTCATAATAGGGATATATTTTGGGATAATCTCGTGTCTACATCTCTTATGAATAATGAAAATATCATTATAGGAGGAGATTTGAACTTCTCCTTGGAAATGTTGAATCATGGGTTAATAGGGCTCAGACTGATCCCTTGGCAGAATACTTTGATCACCTGTTGGATTATAATAACCTCATGAACATTGACTCAACCAAGATACAACTTACATAGCGGAATAAGAGAACAAGCGAGGATGCACTCACCAGAAGATTGGATCGATTTATTATTAAAGCATTACTGGTGTAGCAGCTTGACAAAATTAGACAATGGGTGGATGGTGGGGGATATATCTGCATCACTCCCGTGATTTATTTGGAAATTATGAATTCATATTACAAAGCCAATTCTCCTTTCAAATTTACTCGGGCTTGTAGAGAATACTACACAAATAGTGATGAAATCCTATTCACTGTGACAAGATAACAACTCCACCAATCGGCTGAGGAATCCTATTGATTGCCTTGCACTAATGAATGATTCAGTTGTATTTATCTATTTGATTTCTTTCACTAGATGCATTTATTTACAAATGTAGATGTTGATTTATAAATTGATTTCTTGCATTAGATGCCATGATGCCAAATGATTATAATTCGTATTGATCTTGCCACTAAATGCATCCAATTTAGTGTAAGATAGTGAATTTCTAATCCTATTTTATTCCTATCCACTAGATGCATTAATTCAATGTAGATGGTGATTTCTAATCATATTTGATTGTTACACTAAGATGCATTGATTTGAGTGTAGTATTGCGTTTATAATCCTTTCTTACTTAACACTATATGGCATTATTTGAGTTGTAGATGTTGGTTTATATCCTTATTTTCTTACCTTGCAACTAGATGCATTGAAAATTGAGGTAAATGTGTTTTCTAATCTTATTTGATTTCTTGCATTAAATGCATTGGTTTCAGTGTAGATATTGATTTCTCATTTGATGTAATTGGATATAATTGGATTAACATTGTGCATTGATTTCAGTGCAAGCACAAAAAAATGTTGACTTTGTACATTGATTTTTGTGTTATAGTAATTCAACCTATTATTATTGGAGAGAAAGAGATACAAGGTATGATGTTTACTACAATAGCTCATGCTAAATATTTAAATGGTTTATGATTTAACCTATCCTTTTCATATAATTGATATGAAAAAATGACAAAACTAACAAGGGTTACAATAAGAATAGTAGAAAAAAATAGTTTGGATTAATCACAATGAAGGCTATTTGTAATTGACTATATCTTTATTATTCAAATTTTCTATCATTCAAAAATATTACATTGTCACTTTACATTCAAAAATTTTATTTCATCATTTTTCATCATTAAAGTTAATAACAATATTTATCATCTCAGCAAACTAAGGTACCTAAGAAAATTTAAAATTAACAATATTTATCATCTCAACGGACTGAGCTAACTAAGCAAATTTAAATTTAAAATGACGATGCATATTTAACATATTTAAAATACTTATATAAATATTAGATTAATTCACATATTATTGTTAAAATTAATAATATATTCATTTATTTTCTATGGCCGCACAAGACTAAAACCAACCTAGATCCATCTTAACTCTGGATCTATCAAGCATTGAGAGGGATCAAATATCCCGAGGTGCGAACCTTTCCTATGTTTTGTACTAAAAAAGAGGTTTTCACATCGAGAGATTTAATTCCTCTCAACACTTGATAGATCCGAAGTTAAGATGGATCTAGACTCGTGTTATCCCACTTGTGGGAGATAAGTTGAGGTGTTTCTTAACACGAAAATAAGAGGAATATGAAAAAATATTGAAATCCTTTTTAATCCAAAAGATGATGTTTGTATTCCAAACTATGATACTACCCTATTTGTTTTGTTTCCACATAATGAATCAACATCTATATGGAGTTACATTTGGTGTTACCACAATTCAAATGTATTCTTTTAAATATTTTAACTAAATTCCTTTCAACATGCTCTTCTCCTTCTCTATCTGAGAAAAAGTGATGTATTTGATCACATGCCTATTGTAAAAGTACCCATCCTCAACTTGCCCACTTTCATTGACTTTTCCAAATTAGGTATATTTGGATTCACCATAAGTAGAATGAAAAGTCCCAAATATGAATGATAGCCATCCTTTTCCTATATATAGCTTAGATTAATGCATAAAACAACATAATAAGCCTATGTATGAGAAGTGTAATGTTTGATATATAACTTTAGCAATTTCAAGTTCTGTATATTAGAGCATTGTTTGTTTTGTTGGATGGATTTCTTCTTTCTCCTCCAAATTTTTGATACATGAATGACTTTAAATTTAACTTTTTTCTCTTTACAAATATATATATAATATATAATACACACACACAAGCTTATATTAGAATATAAAAAGAAGATGGAAGAAATATATAAATAACAAATAATAATAATAATGACCGACAAAACCAATGACCTAACATTGATCTTCCAAGATTTAATCTTTTCCCACACAGGTTATGGATGGAAATTTCATTGTGAAAATATAAGAAGCTCTTTTCTCTTCGATTAAGAAGTGGCAACTAATCTACAAAGCAATGACATATAACTTGCAATCTTGGAGTTAGTTTCTCACATATTTTTCAATACTGAAAAATTCCATGGGTATTTTACAAATTTCTCCATCACTTGGGTTTGAATTATTAGAAACTAAAGTCTTACTGGTTCATCATACATATGAGGAAAGATGATCTGGAATTGATCTAAGACAATTAATAAGGTATTACAAACTCATGTGCATGGATGTGCCTATGTTATTTTATGCAACAGATCGATAAGATTGCATATACATAGGCAATGAAGCAATTAAAGAAAACATAACAGGAAAACATATAAACACAAAAAGTTTAATAAGGAGTTCACCCAATACTCCTGGGCTACGTCTTCTGGTCCAGCGTTCAGTGGTGGCCTCTCTATTATGTTTTCAAAGCAGAGTTTTTACAACAGTGAGCTCAATTTGAGTCCCACACAATAGATACAAATCAGAAAGACAATACTAAGACACTTGGATCCCCCAAGTCTCTAGAGTACACAAACTCTCCTTTCTAACTCTCGACCTCTATTGGTCACAGTAGTATGAGCCCAATCTGAGACTCATACATGACAGGAATATATAGAGGAGTTTGCTTGAACCTCTCAAGTTGTCTTTGGAGTACACAGACTCTTTGACTCTCTCTATCTCTGTCCTGACTCTGGCTCGATGCTGCCTTTGCTTCTTTTTGGTCAGCTCGACTTCTTCTCTTTGCTTTAGGCTTACTGCCTACTACTCTTTGTTCTTAGCTTACTTCTTACTGCTTACTGTCCAACTCTGTATAATCAGTCACTGTATAACGCCTCACAAGGAGGTGGCCACCTATTTCATAATGGATGAGTGTCAGTTTTCTTGGACATATTTGAAACGACCGTTTTTCCCGTTAACTTCAAGAATTCCCGCGAAACACTACCTTCTGCAAACGCATCATCCATATTGGACTTCAAATCCTATGTGACCTTGCTTCATAACCTTGTCAATCTCGGTCAATCATCGGAATGCATCTCCGCTATTGATCTGGGGGCCCCAGATCCTATGGTCATCGTTCATATCGGGCGGCTAAGTAGCATGATGTTTACCCATTTGATGTGAACAATTTTCTCTCTCTTCCCCAAGATGCGTGGCACTTGTTGTATGGCATCGGTCGAAACTCAGTTGAAACCGCTTGCCGCTCGAAGCCCCTCTGATATCCTGCTGGTTTTGTGGAACCTCACTCCGACGAAACTGAAACAAAAATTTGCATGTTTTATAATTATTTTGGGTCCGGGTGCTCGGGGCTTCTCTTCACTGAGAGGTCTTCCCTGTGATATGAAATTAGTGACTTTTCACTAATCACATATCATAAACTACCTCCGTTGCTTAATATTATCCCTGCATTTAATGGTTGGTGTCAGCGCGCGTTACCATGATCCGCTGCTCTGCGCACTAGATCGACGGCCTTCATTAATCCCCATTGATCACTGTTGCAACTGTCTTAGGATTCCTTCTGATAGCTTGATATTTATAAGACATTTAATATTTGGCATGATTTTTAAAGAGTTCATGACAACTTAGAGAGTGTTCTAGGATTCAATTTGGATCAAAAAAAGAGCGGAATCCATTCCAACAATATCTTTGACTATGTCCAATTGTTCCAGCTTCTTCTTCTGCTTCTTCTAGTGAGAAGCAACCATCATTATGATTTCGCAAAGCAACTGCCTAACATCTATAATATTTTTGTTTGTAGTATAGCTTTGAAGAAAATCTGAAAAAACTTCAATCTCTTCTCGTCTCAGCGTTTTGTGGCCCCTTTTGAGAAGTTCCACCCCAATACTTAAACCGAATTGAACGTAAGATGGTTCGAATTCAACTCCCTCAAGAAAAAGTTTAAAGCTCTGTTATCTTTAGCCTTAACTATGGCCACAACGCAAGAATGTATACAGTGTTCCATCCAGTCAAAACACCTTGATTCTACTATTATGAAAGTAGACCTTAAAAAAGCATTCGATTGTCTGGACCAGGGATAGCTAAGGCTGGTTCTCCACAAGATTGGTATCCAAGCTCAGGCAATAAATTGGATCATGGCCTCTGTCACTTTGTTCAGTTTGCTATTATCATAAATGGATACCCGACCACATTTTTTCGAGCAGGCAGGGGGCTCAAGCAGGGCTGTTCATTGTCGCCCCTTTTATTCATCCTTGCAATGGATGGTCTTAGCCTACATATTTCTAATGTTGTGGCCATGGGCCTCTTCTCTCCTTTGAAACTTGGTAGAAATATTTAGATTTCACATAGTTTTTTTGTGGATGATGTTCTCATTCTAGGGCTACTAAATAGGTTTGCTTGGCTTCACTTATTTCAAATTTTTCATAGATTTGGGATTGCTTCGGGCCTCAAAATGAATCAATCCAAATTAGTTATAATGTATAGTCTGGAAATTTCTGATACTATCGCTTATATTTCTAACTTATTTGGTATTCCTTCTAAATGATTTTCATCTGGTCTGAAATATCTTGGCTTTCACTTAAAACCATGCAAGTACATAAATATGGATTGGAATTGGTTAGTTGATAGATATTTTTTGAAAATATCCGTGTGGAATAATAAATGCCTTTCTTTGGGTGGACGTTTCACTCTGGTCCAAGCAGTGACAACATAACTCAGTGTATATTGGGTGCATTTATACCATCTTCTGATGGCCATGATTAAAAAACTAGATAGAATCACAGCTATCTTTATTTGGTCCGGCATGAAGCAGCGAAAGAAGTTCCACTTAACTAAGCTGCAACACATCACCCTTCTAAAAATTATGGATGGATGGGGCATTCTCAATCTACGTCGTTTTGGACAAGCACTCCTTAAATCCATATGGCGTGCGATTTTTGGGATCGGTATCTGGAGTGATATCATTAATAGTAAATATCTTAGCAACATTGACTTTAAAGTCTGGATGAGAAATGGCCATATCGGGAAAGCTGTTGGGTCTGCTATCTGGCGAAGTTTCACTAAAATTCAAAATATATTTATTAATATGCTGGCTTCGAAGATGGGCTTTGGTCACCATATAATTATGGGCCGCAACCACATAAAAGGATTGTCTGAATTTGTCCTTCTCCCGGACCACTTCATTGAAAATTTTCATCGTAGTGGTATCTTATTTTGGCACCTCCGGCACTGTTGTTGACAATTGGAAGCACATATGCTCTCATTTGAATCTGGCAGGTCTTTATAGAGATGATTCTATGGATTCTATTACCTGAATCGGTAAATTATCATAAAACAATATTGTGGTTGCTGATGTATAATATCAATTATGTATTCTGCAATTTGACCACCTGGGGAATGGATGGTTCGCTCAATTTTGGAGTCCACTTCTTCCCATAAAATTCACAATTTTTCTTTGGCTTGTGTGGAAGAATAAGAATTTGACCTGGGAAAACCTACAATTGAGGAACTGGTCTGGCCCTAGATATTGTGTTCTATGTGGCAATGATGCTGAGAACAATACTCACGTCTGTAGAACTTGTAATTCGATCTCCATTTTATGGCATCAATTACAGAATTGGCCACCTCGGACCATACATTTGCGACACTGAACTTTGGTTTACTTGGTGGAGCAAGAAAACTAGCTCGCGAAGACTCATCCATGCCATATTCATTTGGGAAATTTGGAAATGGCATAACAACATCATATTCAACAATCACAGGGAGCTAACATCAAATGTGATGGAGAGAATTGCTCAAAAATCAAATGATGTTCTACAATCCTCCCCAAAATAGAAGCCCTCTCGGCTGCTAGAAATTCTAGAGTTGGTATATACATCTGGATTCTTCTATGGGGCTTCATACGATCACAAATGTGGTTGTGGTTTCATCATCAATATTCATTCAGAGCTATCATACCATGTCTACTGGGGGGTGGCTCTAGAACAAACACTAAGGTAGAAGTAATGGATCTGTGGGGATTACTTTGGTTCACAAATTTTCTGGACATTCCAAATATACATGTTTTGGGCGACTCCAAGGTAGTCATTGACTATGTTCGTTCACAGGCTCATATTCATAAATCCTCACTACAAGGTTGGCTAAAGAAAATAAAAAGCATTTGGAGTTCCCTCAATAATCCCACAATCCAGCATATTAACATAAATTTAAATTATGAGGTAGACAAATTATCAAAGTATGCTCTGGCTTTGGATCTTGATGGTTCACATGTGACCATTAAACTGCAGGAGACTTGGCTCGATGTTGGGAACTTCCCAATTCCTAGCTAATACTTGGATTTCTCTATTCCAAAAAAAATAGATTCCCACTTTTCATATAGGATGACTTTTAGATTGTATACTATCATTTTTGGTTGAATTCTGATGGCATTACTCAATATCTCAGATGACTGCTTTATCATCTATCCGTTTGATGCCTGAAAACTTATAGACAGTCTTTGAGAATATAAATACCTGTAAAGAACTTCTCAATATTTGAATATATATATATATATATATATATATATATATATATATATTTATATATATATATATTATTATATATATTATATTAATATATATTATTATATATATATAATATATATATATATATATATAATATATATAATATATATATATATATAATATATATATATATATATAAAGATGATAACGGAAAGGGTGCAAACCAAAGAGGAATTCCCTACAAGAAACTTAGGAATACTTGGTGAAATCTGGACAAGCATCAACAATCTCTCATTACTTTATTGTTGCCACTAAAAACCCACAATGAAGATCATTTCTTGAAATATCCATGGTTTGAATAAAGGATAAATAGGGGTATTTACGAGACCAAATAAAAAAGGAGAAGCCAAAAATAGTGATGATGAAGGAAACCAAACTGACTTGGGATAAACTGACAACGATTGTTGGGTCTCACTCCAAAGGATGTCAATTCATGGTTATTCAAGCCTAAGACAATTCAGAAGGAGTAGTCATTTTATGAAATTTGTTAGAGGTCATTTTTCAATATTGAATAGCTACTTCTTGTATTTTAATAGGTTATTTTCAGTACATTGGTACCAATAAATTAGTAGCATTAACTATCAATTATGGGCCTCTCGTGTCAACCAAAAAACCAACATTTTTACAACAACTTGTGGCTCATGATCGAAATATATCAGATTCGTTATGGATTATCAAAGGCGACTGTAACATCATTTGTTCCTTAAAAGAAAAGAAAGGAGGTATAGTGACGTTGGATCATAATTAAGTAACATTTGATGATCTTATTCATAATCTCAATCTAGTAGATCTTCCAACCATAATGGTATATTCAGGTGGAATAAATTATGAGGAGGAAGACACTAGATTTCTAGTCATCTAGACTATTTTTGGGTGTCAGCACAAGTAATACATAGATATATCTTCATAGAAGCCACCATATTGCCTTTCCTAGGTTCAGATCATTTCCCACTCCACTTTGAATTGGAACTTAAGGAAACCCTAAAGAATTGGCCTTTTCATTTTGAAGTTGTTGGCTATGTGGGGCCTGACCCAGGTTCAACAGTGGGATTTGCCCAGTACTACTAGCCCTTTTGGCAACAGTCCGTGGAGCATGATCTGAGGTCTCACCCGAAGTAGTATGGGAGGGTGGTGGAACTAGGTTTCTGCACCCTAGGGATGTCTTGATGAGGGTTCTGGAGGTTCGCGATCCTAACTTGCGTGCTACGTTGCTCTGCGCAACTTTCTATTCTTCGCAACCTGTGCGCATCTTTGTGAATATCATATTATTCTGATCCGATCCTTATTGTGCTATTATATTAGTGCTTAACTTAGTTTGTGCAGGCCCAATATTTTTATTACTTGTTCAACTTTCAAATTAGCGCGTGTACTCGAAAACAATATAAATGCATAAAGATAAACAGAACATAGAAATACAGATCTACTAATAGATGCACAATATTCTGAATTAATCTTATCTTCATTAATACTCAAGTTTAGTTACAGATCTGACTCCACCTTGCGCACTCAGCTGCAGGGGTCCATGCACTTAGTTGCAGACTTTACTAGGCCTATGTGCACTCTTCTATCTTCTCACCATGCCTTCGCATATATCTATTACTTGTCAAAACTAAGACTCCCTTTACACTTAGAGCCTCACTCTATTTATACAATCCCATGCTCCATGGACCATGGGTATGTTGACACACTTTACATTAAATTACATTATCTTAGGGTGGACAACCATAGACTCTTGTGCTCTGTGCCCGCATTTAGTGGGGTCTTTGCATTATACTTGACCAAAACTTGGGCTTCAAGCCCTAAAAACATGCTATGGGGGAATCCTCTACCCAACAGGCCCCCAACACAATCATTGTGACTCGTCCCGAGTCACTCTACTAGTGCGACGATCTTTGTGCGAAGTCCATCCAACTGTGCCTGGTCTGCGCGAAGGTCCGCATCGCACTGCGCTTTTGTCCACTATATCTTCTCTGCTTGCTCGGTTGAATGCACATTGTCAAGGTCAAATCCCTATCTTAGGTCATGCATCGCTTTCATTTGTGTAAGTTTTCCTTCGATGTCGGCTGTGATGAGGAAGGCCTCATTAATCCAAGGCTGGACGTGTGATTTAAGTACTGCCTCTTTTTGGCGCACTGCATCCACTTTCTCCTTCAATGCCTTTACCTGTTGTAGCCTCGCGAGCCGCTGAGTTAGGACTACTATCTGTGTCATCCCGCACACACTATCATATTGCATTTGAAGCTCATGTGCCTCTGTTTCCAACTGTTATGTGGCAGAATCCTCCTATAAGGTTATGAGGACCTCTAAGGATTCTTCCAACAAAGTGGTACAACTCTGCACTGCCTGTTCAATTTCTTCCAGCTCTTTTCAGACATCATCGGCGCAATGTTCTTGAACTTTTGGGGGTGTAGAGGGCTACACTTTTACTCGTAATTCAGCAATTTGCAGGTTAAGGTCCAACTGGATCCTCATAGCTTCCTCCTTTGCCTTGCGAATCACTGGTTAATTTTTGGATCTGCATTCCTATTGGTAGATTTGTCGCAATTTCTAGTTCTAGGACGTGACGACATGCTTCCTCTATGATCTGCTCCAACTGCTGGTTTTGCAGCATCACTTCATTACATTATAGGCTAATCTGTTCGATGTCAATTCGTTGTTCACTTAGCATTTGCACTGCGCATCCATCCCTAGAGCGGAGTTCTGATTTCACTCCATCCTGTAGCTTGTATAAAATATCCTGCGAAAGGGCAACCAAGTTTAGGTTGAGGCCCTCGATCCGTCCTACCATGGCTCTATCCTCCATGTTGTCTGCTGTCAGTGTTCCTTCCGACAGTGCGACGATGTTGGCCATTTTGGCCCGCAACAACTGCTTTGTTGTCGATGCTCCCGTGGCACCGTAGACAGCTTTCGTTCCCTCTTGTGGGAGCCACACCTGAAGTCCCTACAGTTGTGCCCTGAGTGCCCCCAACACATTCTGCTTCTCCATCATTGCTTCTTGAAGTGCTTCCCTCGTGACCTCGTGAACTATGTCACCAATGTCGTATAGATCACCCTCTGTCAGTGTAATAGGCTCCCCATCTAATTTGGAAGCCTTGGTCTTCTTCCTTGGCCCTATTTGTTCTGTACCGCATGGTCGTTTTAGTTGTGTAGCTGTTGTGCTTGGGTCCATGCCTTCTATTGTGTCATTTGTCCCCTATCCTGTGGTCAAGCTCGGGCCTCTTTCCTCTTGCATCGTGGTGGTCCCACCTGCTGCTATTTTTTCGGCAACCTTGGTATGCTCTCCGGCGACCTTCGCTGCCTCTCGGGAAGCCCTTACCTCCTTGGCGAACTGCTCGTTCGACTTTTGTTGTGCTAGTAGCTTGGCAGCATCCTTTTGTCTTCATATCACTGCCTCATCGCATGGTGCTACATGTAGGGCACACCATTCGGGTGGCCATGAGTCGAGCACTGCAAAAACAACGTCATCAATTGCGATGAACGGGTGTTTGGTCCAATTCTGCTCTGGATCCTTCCACTCCTTGATATACACATTATGCATATCTGCCTTAAAGTCTGCAAAGCTCCACAAACTGTCGTATACCGTAGGGGATAGGCTCAACGTTTTGTTGATCCACATATGTATGATTGCCTCCATGAGTATCTAGAAGATCTTGATCTCGCGGATTCGTGTGGTGTGCCTTGTTGCCCAAAGCGATGCATATTTCGCTATCTTTGGCAAGTCCTGGTCAAGAGGAGGAAACTGACTGGCCTCTCGCAATTCCCCTACAACCAACAGGATGGATAAGAGCAACCACGCGTAATGGAAGGTCTTACCCTGCTCCTGGGCCTCCTTGTAGTTTGTCAGGAACTCCTCGTAGAGGAACTACACCCAGTTGAATTGTACCCCCCTCGGTGCTTTGTTCGGCCATCACGATGACCGTTTCTACTACCTTGTTGCTCCGGCATTTTCTCATCACTTTTCCTTCCCACAGCTGGGTAGCTACATGCACCCCTTTGTCTTGAATGCTAGTAATGACATAGCCCCTCTGCTTCTTCTCCAACCTATATTTCTTCTTCATGTCTTTTGTGAGTGCCAAGTCTCCGCTTTGGCCAACTATTTCCGCGGGGTCCCTTCCCATACAGGGAAGGTGAGAAATCCTATGAATAAGCTCCGCCATGATGGGAATCAGATCCTCTAGCCACAAGTACCCATCATGCACTAGGCAAAGTAGTTACCAGATGACGAATATCATTATTGGTGCCCGGTGAAAGTGTGGAATCCATAGTAGGTGGAGTAGCTCGGCCTCCTCCACCCCGCGTAGTCATTTCCGTGGTTGCAGTACTATAACTGACCCCTCCTTTCTTTGTTTCATAAGTTAGCTAGTCTCCAAATGTGGGAACTTTTCACTGTCCACAAGGTCCCAATCTTCAAATTTCATCATGGGCACACGACCCAGGACTGAACCCTCAAATAGAATTCCATCTGGGAGGAGTGGGGTTTCGAGTGCACTCTTAACGACATCCACGTCCTTGGGTACTTTTTCTTTCCCTCTCTGTGGGGGGGCATATTTGCGAATTTTTGCTACAGCGTGCACTGGCTAAATGTCTTCCTCTATTTGTTCATCTAGTTCAATCTCTTCTACGAAGGCCTGTAGATCCTCCTCCTCATCATCTATCTCAATATTAACCATCTTTCCCTTGTCTTCCATAGACAGTTTACCAAACCACAGATTTCATGGAGACATACAGACCGGTCCTGCTGCCTATGGATCCTTTTTGGGCCTCAGCATCCAAGGTGATTTAGGGATTTTTGGTGCATCCCCTACTGGCAGTGTAGAGCTTTGTGCTGCTCCCTTGGTTGTTGACATCATTTTGATCAGGAAATCCCGTGTCTCCTTCGGCAATGTCTCAAACACTGAACTTTCTCTCACAGCCTCCAAATTCGTCAGGTCCATATCCAATTGATAGCACAACAACTGAATTTTCAAAATTCCAAGGGTTGTTTGGTGGAGAGCCACCTCTGATTTATAGGCTTTTTTGAATTCAAATTCGATCGTTCCCCCCTTATTTGGCTCATTATTGCGAGATTAGTGGTAGTTAGCCCCAAATCTAGTTCTGACTTCGTGTCTTAATTGCCCACTGCCCGCTCCTCGTCGCCTTAAATTGGACATATTGTCATGAACAGTGACTCCAACAATCACTTCCAAACCTACCCGTGTGGCAGCACAACCCCCTATGCGCAGACGCGACTCATGTGTCATACTACTCCTGTGCGCAACCTCCTTGTCGCGCAACCCCCATACAGACTCTTTTATAGTCATGCGCTCTCTTTCAACTGCTTGGAGCACTGAGAATCTGCTTCCTGTGGATAGTCACGTGGTCACACCACCGGTGCGAGGCTTCAAATTACCTTCCAACCAAGTTGCAGGCCCTCCTTAGTTACCCTTGCGCTAGAGTGCCTCGTATTCTTCCTTATGCGGTGTGATCCCCTGGTTACTTTGTCTGATAAGGTGCGGTCATAGCCATGGTAGTAGAGCCAAAAATTCTCGACGATAATCATCTAACGCAGTGGTATGGCTATCCATATCTTGTCCTATCCTTCTATCGACGCGACATTCTTGCACGATTTTGGTTTCCAGTTTTCTGATTTCCATGTCGATTAACATGCTTTTCTTCCTCAGTCATACCCAATCTTCTTCGATTTCATGAAGCTCAAGATTCCCTCACCAAATGTCTTCTTGAATCTGCATATGTTCGTTCTTGCATGTTGTCCCAATTATGGGAGTTATTGCATGAGGATTATTTTCCAAAACTATGGCCCCGACTCTGCTCGTCATCTTTAGAATCATTTTCGCGCTCAAGTTCTTGTGCATGGCCCTATAGACCCATTGGATTGCTGGTACACGCAGGTCCCAATCAGTTCATCCCTCTTGGTAAACCATATTTAGGATTCTACATACCTTCTAGAATGCTTCTATGTGGAACCTCTATGGGGCATGTTGCTTTTCCTGTTGATGCGTCTGGTTCTAATTTTCAATCCTTAGTCTAGGATGTGCTTGCACAGCATATGTCTACACCCATCGACATAGGTGGGCATGCAAGTTGCTTCGTCTTGGCTGCCCAGCTCTCGTTCGACACTAGGGGATTCCAAATCGTAAGCACATTCGCACCAATTTACAATGGTCTCCTGATGTGTATTCCACCATCATGCAGGTGTTGTACGTAGCGCCCATTCCAGCGCACCGTACCATTGTTGTTCCAATACCGTACTTTCAAATTTATCCGGGAATTCATCCACCGCTGTCACTCCATCATATGTTGGCAGTTCCCTTGCTTCTGTCATCACGCGATGCAGTGTTCTAACCATCATGTTGCAATTCAGCGTTGTCACTTCGTGCAACCTGTTTTGCCGGTGTTCTACCTCTTTGTTTGAATCTGAAGTACAGGAGTTGTCACCCTCCCACGAGATTCTCCCATTTGTAGTCGGGTTCACCTGATCCTAGTCTCGCATCATTATCTAGGAAATACAATCCATCCCATCATCACACACTAGTTTAGTGTAATGTGCTCCTTCGGCTGGGTCTAGGAGAACTACGACACGTAGGGACTTTTTCTAAAATATCGTATTCCGCTTCTTCAGGTTGATGACTCCATTCATATCAGTGGCCTAGTCTATTCCTAACAACGTGGGATAAGGATTGTTGTCATCAACAATCTCTATTACTTCAAAGTTCGTCTGTGTGCTCGTGCCTTCGATATCCACTATTACCCCTTACAACCTCCTCATGGGAAAAATCTTTTGTTGGTTCACCATTTGTAATTGAATATGGGACCATTGTAACATGGGCCTACCCATACATTACCATGTTTGCTTTGGTAATACATTTGCGTTTGAACCCAGGTCTAGGATTACTTGATCCATTTCATACTTGCCAATCAGCATCGTCAATCTCATTTCCCTCACAGTGTGCAATGCATGCTTTCCTAGTTTCTAGACTACACATGGTTCTCTTGACCCTGCGCACCTGGTGATCAACTCTTGTAGTCCCTTAACTGCCTTATTGTCATGCAGCAGTTTCACGCATGTCTCCAAAAAGGTAGTAAGCATAGAAGGATCCATCCCTGGCTCTGGTTGATCCTTACTACCTGAAGTGGAGGCCTCCACGAAGCTCTTCTTAGCTTCCATGAACATCTCCTTTGCGCGTTCTAAGTCAAACTCATGTTCCTTTGTAGGAGCCTTATGAACCCATGTATCTTCCTCAAGCTACTTCCCTTTATCCTCTCCTGTGGTCGCACCACTTCTAAGCATCATGTTCACATTTAGGTCTTCCTCACGTGGTTCAGACCTCATCATTTGGATATTCTGAATCGGGTGAGGCTGGAGTACCACTTTCTCGCGCATCTGTGCCAGCAATGTAGGACAATCTACCATTTCATGATCAAACTGAGCACAGTATGAACATGATATTCTCATCAGGTTGGTACAATCATGGGCACAGTGCCCTAATCCTCCGCAGTTGTAACAAATTAACTGTTTGTGGCCCCTTCCTGGTCCCGTTCCTCCTTGTTCTCAACCTTGCCCCTACAATACAATGCGCACCATCCCTGCAGATGGGTCGAGGGCTCGCATTTCTGTCTGCATCCTATATGTTGGGGTCTGACCCATCATTAACTCGTAACTATGGCAAGTGCACTTGTCGTGGCCTACCGACGTGCAGAAATTACAAAACAACTACTGGGGAGTCTGGTATACTTTTGCAACAAATGAAAATTATTTGTCATGTGTTTTCCTCCAATCTGACAGATCACGCACCATAACATGGGTGTCATACTTGGCCCTACCTGTGCCTCTAGTCTCAACGGCATTGGCCCCCCTCCTATCAAGTAGTTAGCGAATACTGGACAATGGTCTTGTCATGGCCCTGCACTTTGCATTTTATGCACCATA
>APFE031236751.1:0-15444 GCA_000404065.3 Pinus taeda | reverse complement strand
TAATTAACTCAAGATGAATTAATTAATTATTTTACAAACAATTGCTAAGATCAAATTCGAATTTTACTTCACTATTTTAGTTTAGGGACTGACTAAAATAGGAAGGTATCCCAAAATGCTATTTTTAGCACTTCCATTTTTCATTCCTTATAGCTATGTTCAACACTGGTTGAACTACTATTTATAGCAGTGCTATTTTTAGCATTTCTTGTTGCTATTTTCAACATGAAAGGCATGCCTGAAATTACTGTTATGTACAGGAAAAACAACGTTTTAACTGGATGATTTTACCAAAAATGCTGATAAGCCCGTCGTCAACGAATTTATTTAGAAAACATTATCAGAACATAATGTGTTGATAGCCCTGCTATCGATGAATTCCCTGTTTATTACAACTAAAATGTTGGCACTGAAACTGTCAACATTTTCTTAAAATTTTTAAAAATAGAGTTAATGTGATAACATACGATATCAGACACATTGTTCAAGCTTACTTGGATGATCGTCCTTCTCATTCCAAGAAATGAACCCAACACCTAGTTCATCTTTGAGCTATCTTTCTTAGGTGTAGGTTCTATAACATTCATCTGAATCCACATAAGTGCATATTCTTAATCGAGTTTGGGCATTTTCTTGGATTCATTGCCTCTAAACACGAGATACAAGTTGATCCCAATAAGGTCAAGGCGATTACTCAATTTCCCGTGCCACAATCGATTCTCCAACTCCAAAGTTTGCATGGGAAGGAAAAATTCATATGCCATTTCATTGTTAATTATGTTGAATTAAAAAAAGGTTTCATGAGCCTACTAAAGAAAGGAGTACCCTTCTTGTGGGACAATCAAGCTCAATGATTGTTCAATGCCCTAAAAAAGGAACTGATCTCAACTTCACTGCTCAATCCTCTTGAATATACGTGCAACCTTCTCTTATACCTGACAGCCTCACCATCGTCTATAGGAATGGTTTTGTTTCAAACACATGACGATCACAATGAGAATGAGGTTTTCCACCCCTCAAAAGTTCTTATTGGGGCTAAATACGGTATTCACATGGGGAGAAACTATTCTTGGTGGTTGTTTTTGCTGTCAATCGCTTTCGACACTACATCCTGCTGCTTCATGTTGGAAATAATACTGAGGGGGGGGGGGGGTGAATCAGTATTATCAGATCAATAATTTAATTTTCAAAACTGATTTGTATACACTACTTTAGCTTAGTGAAATTGCGTGTATACGTAATTATACTTAATGCAAGCAATGTATATTCATAGATCTTTCGATTTACCCAAATTATCGTGCATTGAACTTTAACTAGCATATCAAGAATTCATTATATAGTGTAGTAAAAGAAAAATAAAGCATCACACATAAGAAACACACATGAACACCAAGATATAAGGTGGAAACCCAATGTGGGTGAAAACCACCTATTGTTGTCATCTTTGTCTTCTTTTAATAATAAGAAAATTTTGTTTACAATTTTTGTACTAGTGCAGTCTTATACTAGTATGCAAGCTTCTACCTGCAGAAGGCTACAACCTTCTCTCGTTCTCCAACTTCTATTGGAAGGGAGCTACAACCCCTAGCTCTTGTACTAGCTAATATGTTTACTAGTACGTATATGACAACCTACAACCTTCTCTTTTCTTCCAGGGACCACGTTTCATAAATTTTCAGACTGGATCCACCAACAACATCATTCAATCATCAAGTATATCTACATCAACCAATCTCCTTTTGAATCAACCACAACCGAATCGATCAATCACTTTGACAACCCATCAATCTGATCATTCAGAATGCTATCACCAGAATATAGTAACCAGAACCTAAGCCAAAACCCAGAACACTACAAAAGCAAACATAAGCAACTAAAACATATTTTAAAAGGTATATGCTACTTCCATGTGTTGAACCTGCGTGTATACGCGCTTTGCTCAAAGTGAACCAACATACAGATCTACAAATCAAATTTATGAAGTATGCGCTGCTTTGATATGTAGAACCAGCATGTATACACTCCTTTTATAAAGTGAACCTGCGTACAAATCTAAAAATGATGATTTAAACATTACAACTATTCCAGACTTCAGTCATACCTAGATCATCATATTTACAGACTACAACATGCGCCAGTTATTCAGATATTTGATCAAACCACATAAAGATAATTCAATTCAAGCCTTAAGATCCTGATACATCATTAGTTTTTATCCTTCATTAAACGCTAAGGTTCATCCTTGGTTCAGATCAAGCACAACACCATAAGCCAATAACCTGCATATTAGATCTCACACTTCATCGGATATTCGATACTTGCACACCTTGGCCTAATGATCTTCTCCTCCTTTTATAGTTTTAGGCCTTTCTCAAACCATGGACCAAAACCATTTAGGACCAATACCTTGGACCTAATACCTGGGGTCAATACCTCGGACTAGATACTTTGGACCAATACCATGGATCAAAATACCATGGACCAAATACTTCAGACCAAAAATTTAGTTTTCCAAGGCATACGCACTTTTCCTTCTGTGAAAGTGCGTGTGTATGTATACGCGACTTGTATACAGTGAAACTGCATGTATATGCATCTTGGTCAATGGTGAACCTACGTATACCTCTCTTTTCTTCATTCTGTAATTCTTTGCTGTTTACCTAATTCCTGGAAGCTGCCCTGCATTTCATCACATCTGTAAACACTACTGTCATGCATTCTCTCACATCTGATATCTCTTCTATAGATTCATCTAGTTACCATATACAAGTGAGTTTTTCTACTACGAGTGGGTTTCAGTCAAGTACAACACATACATCATAATGCCAACAATCTCCCCATTTGGACTTGATGGCAACAACAACCACACCAAGTCACTCTCCCCCTTTGACATCAAGGGCAAAGGGTCATGCTCCCCCTAAATGCATGCTGAATTCTCTGATATGCTGAAGTGTGTTGATTGAGCTCCCGTGATTGAGTTCATGCTCCCCTTGAGTATAAGAAAAGTTTGCAAAAATATGTTCTCAAAGAAGAACATGACTCTATACATACATCACAAATGACCTTCCTATCACCAATGACTCATACATACATCCATCTCCCAACCAAGTGGGGATATACCAAATGTGACTCATCCACCCAACCAAGTGGGGATATACCAATTGTTTATACATTTCAAAAACAAGAAATATTACATCATCCATCCCATGCATAGTGGGGTTACAAACTAGGTCTTTTCATGACCTTTACATTAAATATATACATGACATATATAACAGAGACCAAATATATTAACAAGACCATGAAAGTCATCAGAAACTATCATATGATCTGCACCATCACCAACATCTATCAACAACATCCAGACCAACAACCTGTATATGTCCATAATTAGTTCCCAAACTATCATCAACCATGTTCTCCCCCTGAACTTATTCCACTTGTTCACTGTCATATCTGATCATTGCATATGTTAGTAAGAGATATCAAAGCATCATCATCAATCATATATACATCAAGTTATCAACAAATCTATGAGGACCAATATATTTCCATATGTTATCAGTAGAGTGAAACCATCATCAAACAGAGCAGATAATTGACAGAACCACAACAAACCCCTTTTTCCTGAATCTGGCCCACTACTTTCCTTCAAACCAACATATATGCAACTGTGCCCACAAAAACCCACATATGTACACGACTATGCTTTATGAAACTCACGTATAACCACCTTTCTTTTGAAGAAAATAGTATTTAACAGCAAGATGATGCAGAAACTACTCCCAGATTTTGTCTAAGATATTCAAATGTCTCTCTGGGCGGTGGTTTAGTGAATATATCAACAACCTGTTCTTTGAAGGGAACATACTCCAGTTTGACCTTTTGTTCAAGCACTTGTTCACATAGAAAATGATATTTGATGGGTATGTGCTTGGTCTTGGAGTGCATGACTAGATTCTTTGAAATATTGATGGCACTTGTATTATCACATAGAATGGAGATGGGTGGAGTACATGTGATTTGAATGTCTTGCAAGGTTTGCATCATCTAAAGTAGTTGTGTGCAACAAGATGCAACAGCCATGTATTCTGCTTCAACTATAGATAATGCAATTGAAATTTGTTTCTTACTGAACCAAGACACTAACCTGGAACCCATATAGAATGCACCACCACTGGTGCTTTTTCTATCATCAACACTTCCTGCCCAATCTGCATCTGTATAGGCATGAAGTGTAAGATATGTATCTCTAGGATACCATAAACCAAATTTTTGTGTTCCTTGAAGATATTTGAAAATCATTTTGACTACCTAAAGGTGTGTTTCCTTAGGATTTTCTTGGAATCTTCCAACTATTCCCACTACATGCATGATGTTCGATCGGGTACTTGTTAGATAAAGCAGACTGCCAATCATGGATTTGTAAGTTGGTTGATGTACTACTGTTAATTCATCATTTGAGCTAAGACTGCATCCTGTTACCATTGGGGTACATATTGGTTTAGAATCTTCCATGCCGTACTTTGTCAGGATTTATTTAAGATATTTGGTTTGTGAGAAAAAAATACCATCTTTATTTTGTTGAACTTGTAGACCAAGAAAATAGGTAAGCTCACCAAGCAAGGAAATTTCAAATTCTTGCTGCATTATTGAGGCAAAATTATGACTCATGGATTCTTAATTGCTACCAAAAATGATATCATCAACATACACAGCAATTATTAGCAATTTATCAATGTCCATATTTGTATATAGATTGCTATCTGCTGACCCCTTTGAAAAACCCTGTTGGTGGAGATATTTTTCAAGACAGTAATACCATGCCTTTGGAGCTTGTTTTAGACCATAGAGAGCATTTCTGAATTTGCATACAAGTTTTGCATCATTTCCAAGAATGAATCCTTCTGGTTGTTCAATATAGAATTTACATCCATTTGATATACTTTGAATTTCTAAAAACTAGAAAGAGAAAGAAACATTCTTATGGCTTCAAGTCTAGAAACAGGTGCCAAAGTTTCTTCAAAATCTATACCTTCTTATTGAGCATATCCTTTGCAAACGAGTCTGGCCTTGTTTCTGATAACTTCTCCATTTTCCTTCATCTTGTTTTTGAATATCCATTTGGTTCCTATGATATTCTTATCATGAGGTCTAGGAACTAATTCCCAAGCATTATCCTTTTCAATTTGCTCAAGTTCTTCATTCATGGCCTTGACCCAACATTCATCTCTACATGCTTCATTTACATTTTGAGGTTCAGTGGAAGATAGTAATGCTAGGTAGCTTGAGGCTTCGGCAATAGTTCTTCTTGTCTGCACACCTGCCCCTTTTTACCCTAAAATCTGAGTTTCTAGATGATTTTTCTGAACATACTTGGACGAAGTTTTTTTCTTCTATCATTATATTTTCTTCTGGTGATTAATTGGTTTCTTCTTCAAAATCAGTGTGATTTGATGTGGGAAATGATCTTGATCTTCTTCATTGTCATAATCTTTGTTTTTTATCTGTTTTGGATTTTTGCATGCTTCATCAACGACAACATCAATATTTCAATAATTTTCCCGTCTTTTATTATAACATTTATATCCTTTACTTCGGGAAGAGTAGCCAAGAAGAATACCTTCATCTTCTCTGGGTTCAAACTTTCCAAGTTTTTCATAAGTCCTTTTTGATGTAACATTTGCCTCCAAAAACTTTGATGTATTTTACAGTAGGATTCTTACCATACGAAAGTTCATGTGGAGTTTGAGCGTTGTTTACTCGAACATTTGCTTGGTTGAGAATAGTGACGGTGGCGAATGCAGCTTCACCCCATAAGGTTGTAGGAGTTCCAGATTCATCTAGCATAGCACAAGAAATTTGTTGAACAATTCTGTTCATCCTTTCTACCACTCCATTTTGCTGAGGAGTCCTTGTGGTGGAGAACTGCCTTTTTATTCCTTGTTGTTCACAAAAGTCAAAGAATTCATCCGAGATAAATTCCCCTCCTCATTCAGATCTGAGGCATTTGATTTTGCGATCTGATTCATTTTCAACCAAAGCTTTGAAGGCTTTGAACTTTTCAAATGCTTCATCTTTATGCTTTAGAAGACCTATCCAACACATTATGGAAAAATCATCAATGAACAATATAAATTATTCTTCTCCACGAGGTGTATTTTTCCTTGATGGTCCACATAAATCAGTATGAACAATTTCAAGAGACTTACTAGCTGATCCTTCCTTTTTGATGAAGTGAGAACTAGTTTGCTTATCGAATTGACATGATTTGCATATAGTATTTTATGGAATGTTGATATCTAGAAGATTATGAACAACCTGGAATCTACATGCTTTTCTTTTTTGAGAAAAGCTTAGATGTCCCAATATTCTGTGCCATAGCCATTTGTCATCATTTTTGCTTAGATAACGTTGTTTTTGTCCTCCCTTGAGTATGTATAGGTTGTTTGGATTTCTTTTACCCTTGATCATGGTTTCTCCTATATCAAGCTCATGAACAACACATCCATTTGATCGAAACACTACTTCATTTCCTTGATCACACATTTGACTCACACTCAACAAGTTATGCTTTAAGCCATCAACATACATAACATTCCCAGCTTTAACTTTTTCTTTCAAGCAAATAGAGCCTTTACCTTTTATGAAAACAGGAGTGTCGTTTCCAAATGAGACATTCTTTTCATTTTCTAAGGCATTATATGAGTGTAGTTTTCCTTTGTTGCCTGTCATGTGTTTTGAGCATCCACTGTTGATGTACCACTGGTTTTCTTGTCCTTCTGCATACAAGGATATACCACATCTTTCTGTTTGCAGTTATTTCTTTCTCCATATTTTGGGATTTGATGGAGTTTGCTCCTTTTGAGATATTTTTCGAAATTTACTCCAACATTTAGATTCTTCATGGCCAAAGTTGTTACAGATTGAGCATTCTATTTAATTTTCAAGAAGAGAAAAGCTATTATAGGAACTTTTATTGATCCCTGTCACATTCCTTCGATTTCGTGCTTCTCTATTCATGATGGTTTTGTAAGAAACACATCGAGCAACTTTGTGTCTAAAATTATGACATGAGAAACATTGACCATTAAAGAAGTTCCTGCGATTATCGAATCTACTGACCTAGTGATTGTAATTTCTATTGATATTCATCTTTGAAGCAAATTGAGTACAATTTACTTGAGTATGGTTGTGGCTTCTGTTCATACTTGAAGTAAATTGAGCTTGATTTATCTGGTGATCTGCTTTATGCCTTTGCTGAAGATTGTCAAATTGTCCACTACTCTTTGCTGCATCAAGATAGATTTTAGTGGAGGTTGATGGCTTTTGTGATTGAGATGCTTCTTCAGTATATTCAAGTCCTGTCTTTATCAGAGGAGAATGCTAAACTTTGATAATTTCATTTAAGGTTTCTGATCCTTTAGAAAATCTAATATTGAGAGCTTTTGTTTTCTCAAGATCCTTTCTTAGACCCACAATTTCACATTCTAGTTTTCCATTGTGTTTTTCTCTTTTAGCAAGTTGGTATGTCAAGGTATCTATAATCATATTCTTTTCTTCTAAACAGATTTTGAGTTTAGACATTTCTTCATAAAGGTCATCTTCATCTAAAGCATCCAAGAAATCATCATCTTCATAAGCCATCAGAAGTCTATAGTCATTACTATTTTCATCTTCATCACTATTTAATAAACCATCGCTATCTTCATGAGTATAGTAGCTCTTTTTACTTACAATTTGTTTTCTATTCCATTTTGCAGTTTCCTTCCCTTTATCATTTTTATCTTTATGAGGACATTTGGCAGCATAATGACCGACTCTACCACAAGAAACACATTTGAAAGGTAGTTTACCTCTGAATCTTTCGGAACCCCGTTGAAGCTTCTTGACGAAGTTTACTTCCTCTTCTTCTTATGAAATATGTCCTGATTCATTGAGTTCTTATTTTCCTTTTGCTGAAGCTTTAACTGCGGCTTCTCTCAAATATGATGGACCTCCTTTTCTCATCTCAAAGGCAATTAAGATTCCGTGAAGATGTGTCATAGTAATAGTCTGTAGATCCTGATTTTCTTCTATGGTAGATACTTTTGATTCAAATTTAGCAAACAAGGATCTTAAAACTTTTTCAACTATGGTAACTTCCTTTATCTCTTCACCTAGATTCTTCATGCAATTGACAACCTCATATATACGTAAGAAGTAACTAGCTATACTTTCATCATTGTGCATCTTGAGAGTTTCATATTGAATTCTGAGAGTTTTCAGTTTAGCACATTTTACCTGAGAGTCTCCTTCGTAGCTTAGAACGATTTTGTCCCATATTTCTTTGCCTGATTTGAGCTGCATAACATTGACAAACTCTGATTGTGACAGACTTCCCAATAATGTACTGAGAGCCTTGGCATTGGTTTCATATTGCTTTTTTTTTTTGAAATGGTCGGTTGCTATATATTATATTCTGAAAAAAAAACAGGGATTTCGAATCCTCAGGTACATAGATTGCGCAGACTGAGAAAGAGCAAGGGGTTTACAAAAAGTGGCTACCCCCTTGGTCCTTAGTTTGCTTTTTTTGCTACTATTAAAAACTGCACTACTATAGATTCTAATAAAGGAGAATAACAAAAAGATACATTTAAAATTCATTCAGTCAATCATGATGTGTTGGATGTGTCATGCCGTTGATTCCTCTGGGTTGTCATCTTTAGCTTCTTGTTTGACGCTGGAGGAGCTGGTGGCAATGGCGTTCTTTTCCATCATGAATTTCAGAATGGAAATTGACTCTTCGGCATGGGCGCAGCGGTTTATGAGCTGCCTGAATTGCTCCTGGAGGGAGGCAGCCTTGTGCATAAAGAGCTGGATTTCTGCTTTATATTTTTCAGTGTTAATGCGGTCCTGTTCAAAGAGCCTCCTGCTTTTCTCGTCAAGACGCCTATCGTGCTCTTCTAATCTTGCATCCAATAGGCTTTTCTTCTTATCTAACATTGACTGCTGAGTCCTTATTTCTTCTAACTCAGCTTGCAGATCAACACAGTGGAAACAATCCTCACTGCGCGCCATTGAAGTGAGTATGTTGCAGTTGGGGAGGTAGGTGAAAACAGGGGCCAAGTAAGTGGGAGAATTAAGAGCGTTATTGACGTGATGATGGGATCTGGAAATACTGATGGGAGAAAAAGAGAATCCCGCTTTCAGAGCAACAGATACTGATGAGAGATTGGGAGGGGGCTTATTGAACGAGACTGAGGGGAAATAGACTAGAGGTCGGATGGGTGGAAGGTAGACGGGGTAGAAGGGAATATCAGAGGTGAGGACGAGGAAAAAGAGAGGGGAGGGAGCTGAAGAAAGCTCGCTGAAGAGACAGACGGAGGGAAAAGGATTGAGACAGAGGATGAGTGAGGCAGGGAGAACAGAGAGTGCCGGATAGAGACGAAGAGAGGTGGGCGCAGAATGATTTAAAGGAAGAGCTGCAGGACGAGACGCCCTGCTGATACAAACTTGAGCGGTCCTGTAGATCACCGCACCAGTAGTTAGAATAAAACTAAACAGAATAAAGGGAGGAAATACCAGAGGATCGTTCCTTCTGAGACGCTGAATAAAAACGCTTGCTTCAAACAGATGTTGCTGCACAGTCTCTTGGTCATAATGGGCGATGCTTTGATTGCTGGTGCTATGATTTATAGAATGGATCGAACAATGGGTAGGATGCCAAACTAGAATCAGAATCACGGGAATGGTGAGGTTCTGCCCCAAATCTTTCAGACAATCTCCTTTTGCTGTATTTTCAAGCCTTGTGCCGGCGCTGAATTGAGTTGTTTTTCCTTGTTGACAGGTGATTACCTCTATCGAGGTTCGGATTTGACTGGATGTGCGTAATTTACTTTCTGCAGTTTGTCCTGCTACTGTGGAGACCATGCCCTTCGCACACTTGATGACTACGCGAATCTGGGCAGTACCAGGATTGTTCTGTGTCATGGCAGGGGTTGAAAACCTTCTCTGTTGTTGTGCCTTAACACACCTTCCTACTTTCCTACTGCATTATTCGCACATTTGTCTGCTTTCATGTTTAACGTGCGAAGAATGTGATAGAACTTGATGTATTCAAAGTGAGTGAGGAGGAGTTTGATGCGCTCAATGTGTTGCTGGAGGTTACTATTGGGAGAGCGCTGATTATAGTTCATAAAGCGAATAATTATTGTGGAGTCCCCAAAAACTAATGCATTTCTAATGCCCATATTTTTTAATTGTATTAGTCCTTGATATAGGGCTAATGCCTCTGCAATGTTGTTTGTTTTTCTTCCCAAGCTCCATTCATAGCTGCAGATTTCATTCCCAGACTCATTTAAAATAACTCCTCCCGCTCCTGCTTGTCCTGGGTTGGACTTTGATGCACCATCAAAGTGTAGAGTTGGACAGTTACTGCTTTGCATCCACACCTTGTAATCCTGTGCTGGAAGTCTGATCTCCCACTCCCTGGCTTGTGTTTGCTTCTGTCTGTCAGTTCTCTGAGTATCCTGATGATGACCTGGTCGATCTAGTATGTGCCTGATAACTGATATTTCTTCCACTGAGTAATCTGCTGCTTGTATTTTTCCTTTATACTTTGCTACTATTGTCTCTTGTGCCAAGGTGTGGGCTTTATTGCATGTCGTTCGAACATTGCTCTCCTTGTTTTTGAAGATCTTTTTGTTTCTTGTGAGCCAAATTTTCCAGAGAAGGTTATGAGGAATGATAGCCCAAATTCTTTTAACAATCTTGCTCCTCTTGTCTTTCTATGGGCAGTTTTTTCTCCATTCGTGTATTGTCTCTGAAATGTTCTGTTGGGGTTGCCAATTTATATTGCCCAAGGAGGACAAATTGATCCAGCATCTCTTGGCAAAGGGGCAGTCAAGGAACAAGTGTTGAATTGTTTCCTCTGCTGAGCAACAGTTGGGTCATCTTGAAGGACCGATGATCCCTCTCTTTCTTAAGTTTTCAGATGTGAGGAATTTGCCTTTTAGCAGTAGCCAGGTGAAGAATTTGATTTTGGGGATGGCCTCAGATTTCCAGATTATCCGCCAATGGTTCCATATGGGGATTTGATAAGTGCTATTACAGATGTGATGATATCCAGACTTGATGGTATAGCTTGAACCTGTGGGGTCCCATCGAAATCCGTCTGTTGCTCCTTTTTTTATGGGGGCTCTGTTCTGAAGATTTTTTTGGAGGGCTTTGAGGCTTGCTTCTAAAGCTGTTGGAGTGGCTAGAAATTCCCAATTAGTCCAGGCTCCTGTATCTACATCCCATTTCGATATTTGGTCTAGTCTCTGGATGCCTTTACAATTGAGGTGGTGTATGGAGGGGATGGCTTCTTCAATTGTATTTAGAGGAGGGAGACCCATTATCTTGTCTGTAGCATTTTCATATTGCTTTTTACCTGCCGTATCTATAGGAATTGCTGATGGAAATGTATATCCTCCTTCCACGATTTCCCAGACATCTGTTCCAAGTGATTGAAGATAGGTTGTGGTTCTTACCTTCCAATAAACAAAGTTGTTCCCATCAAAGATTGGTGGTCTGATGGATCCCCCGCTTTCTTGATTACTCATGATGCTGGATCTTCCTTCAAGTGATCAAGCTTCTTCTAAAGGACTTGCTCTGATGCCAATTGTTGGAAATAATACTGAGAGGGGGGGGGGGGGTGAATTAGTATTGTTAGATCAATAATTTAATTTTCAAAACTGATTTGTATAGGCTACTTCAGCTTAGTGAACTTGGATGTATACGCAATTATACTTAATGAAACCAGCGTATATGCGAGATCTTTCGATTTACCCAAATTATCATGCATTGAACTTTAACTAGTATATTAGGAATTCATTATACAGTGCAATAAAAGCAGAATAAAGCATGACACATAAACAAAACACATGAACACCAACATATAATGTGGAAACCCAATGTGGGAGAAAAACACCTGCTGCTGTCGTCTCTGTATTCTTTTAATAATAAGAAAAATCTGTTTACAATTTTTGTACTAGTGCAGTCTTATACTAGTACACAAGCTTCTACCTGTAGAAGGCTACAACCTTCTCTCATTCTCCAGCCTCTACTGGAAGGGAGCTACAACACCCTAGCTCTTGTACTAGCTAATATGTTTACTAGTACATAGGTGCCGACCTACAACCTTCTCTTTTCTTCCAGGGACAACGTTTCATAATTTTTCAGACTAGATCCATCAACAACATCATTCAATCATCAAATATATCTGCACCAACCAATATCCTTTTGAATCAACCACAACCGAATCGATCAATCACTTTGACAACCCATCCATCTGATCATTCAGAATGCTGTCACCAGAATATAGTAACCAGAACCCAAGCCAGAACCTAGAACACTGCAACAGCAAACAAAAGCAACTAAAACATATTTTAAAAGGTATACGCTACTTCCATGTGTCGAACCTGCGTGTATACGTGCTTTCCTCAAAGCGAACCAACGTACAGATTTGCAAATCAAATTTATGAAGTATACGTTGCTTTGATATGTAGAACCAGCGTGTATACACTCCTTTTCTAAAGTGAACCTACGCGTACAAATTTGTAATTGATGATTTAAACATTACAACTATTCCAGACTTTAGTCATACCTAGATCATCATATTTACAGACTACAACATGCACCAATTATTCAGATATTTGATGAAACCACATAAATATAATTCATTTCAAGCCTTAAGATCCTGATACATCATTAGTTCTTATCCTTCATCAAATGCTAAGGTTCATCCTTGGTTTAGATCAAGCACAACACCATAAGCCAATAACATGCATATTAGATCTCACACTTCATCAGATATTTGATACTTGCTTACCTTGGCCTAATGATCTTCTCCTCCTTTTATAGTTTTAGGCCTTTCTCAATACCATGGACCAAAACCATTTAGGACCAATACCTTGGACCCAATACATGGGGTCAATACCTTAGACCAAATACCTTGGACCAATACGATGGATCAAAATACCATGGACCAAATACTTCGGACCAAAAATTTAGTTTTCCAAGGTATACACACTTTTCCTTCCATGAAAGTGCATGTGTACGTATACGCGACTTGTATACAATGAACTTGTGTGTATATGTAGCTTGGTCAATGGTGAACTTGCATATACCTCTCTTTTCTTCATTCTGTAATTCTTTTTTGTTTACCTGATTCTTGGAAGTTTCCTTGCATTTCATCACATATGTAAACACTACTGTCATGCATTCTGTCACATCTAATATCTCTTCTGTAGATTCATCTAGTTACCATATACAAGTGAGTTGTTCTGCTACAAGTGGGTTGCCATCAAGTACAACACATACATCATAATACCAAAATGTCAGACTACTGTTCTTTCCCATGAGAATCCCATGAGACATATTTTGTCTCATCGAGTTATTGGAGGAAAGTATTCCAAGTGGATCGTCATCCTTTATCAATTCGATTTGGTTTTCACTATTGTTAAGGTGAAAAAATCCTTAGTTTTCACAGAGTTTTTTTCAGAATTTCCCCAAGTGAATCCAAATGATGTAGCGCATGATCCTATGCTAGATAAATCTGTTTATTTGGTCGAATCTACTAATCCTTGGTATGGGGACATCCTTTTCTACCTCTAAACATAATGTTTCCACCCAGATCTATCGTCAGTGACCGTCTTTGCATCTGCCACGAGGCTAAGCACTACTTAGTGCTCAACGATACTTTATGTCGTCGTGCCAATGACTCAGTTCTTCGATGTTGTCTTACCCTTGTTGAGGCAAAACATTTTATTAATGACTGCGATGCTAGGGCATGTAGTGAACATCTTCTGGGCATTGTTATTTCCCAGAAAATCTTGTGCACATGATACTACTAGCCAAATCTATTCAAAGATTGTAATAATTTAGTCTAACAGTGTCATTCTTAACAAATCTATACAAAGAAAATGCGTGCATCACCTGCCCCTCTTCATCTAGTTGTCGTTCTCGGTCCCTTTTCTAAATGGGTCATCGACTTCATCACTTGTAATCCTACTTCCTCTGATAGACATGGCTACATTGTTGTTGTTGTGGACTGTTTCATGAAATGGGTTGAAGCCATTCCCACTTTTGAGGCTGATGGAGAAACCACCACTTTATTCCTATTTAATTAGGTCATCTGTTGCTTCGGTGTACCTCGCATGATTGTTACAGACCATGGATCCCATTTTCAGAACCATATGATTTCTGATTTAACATTTATGCTTGGTTTTCACCAAGATCATTCGTCTTCCTACTACCCATAGGCTAATGGCTAGGTTGAAGTTGTTAATGGTGTCATCAAGATCATGATCCACCAGTTAATAGGTGATCATAAAACCCGATGGTACAAAATGTTATATTCTTCACTTTAGGCATACGGAACGTCATTAAAGAATCATACAGGCTTCACACCCTTTTAACTAGCTTATGACCTTGAAGCAATTCTTCCTATCGAGTGCTAGATTCCCTCCCTTTTTCTTGCCATTGAATTCCTTCCCGATACTATTGCCGAAGAATATCGCTTACTCTCACTTAATCATCTAGATGAGAGTGTCGAGACGCTGCTCTATTTCTCGAAGCACATAAGTGTTGAGTCAAAGCCCAATACGACAAACATGTCAAACCTTGTTCTTACCAAAAGGGTGACCTCATACTACTTTATGTTCACAAACATTATCTCTTGGGAGGGCAGGAACAATTCAACCACAATGTGTCGATCCATATGTTGTCATTATGGTTATTTTTAAAGGATCCTACAAACTCTAGGACTGTGATGAAATCCCACTTGTAGAGCCCCATAATGGGATCTATTTGAAAAAGTATTTTTCCTATTGTTCTAATGGGCATGTTCTTTGTAATTTTATGTATATAAGTTTTATTTTTTTTGGTGTGTTTGGACATTTTTTGGCTTTTAAATGGTTATTTGTCTCATGCACGTCTGTTTTCCTTCACATATGTCCACGTCACCCTTATCATACGTTGGATATGCGGATGGTGCTAGTCATCACACAGGACATATTGCATCAATTACTTAGGTTCTTTACACACCTGAGTTGGAACTACTTAGTTCCGAGGGGGGTATTCATTGGTTATGCCAACAATTTTTTTGAGTATATGTTGGTCATCAAACTCCTTACTGAATCTTCATCTCACGACATCTCCAATTTAGTGGTCAGGTAGACTCTCAGCTTGTTGTTATGTATTTGACTAATCACTATCACATTCACAATCCAATCTTGTTATGTTACTTTTTAAGGGTACGCAATTTTGAACACTAGTTTGAATCTCTTACTTATAAACACATTCCAAGAGAATATAATGCATTAGCTGATTCATTAGAAAATTATGTACTAGATTGGAATATTTAATATTCCCTATAGTTACATCCATGAATATACAGTTTTCATTATAAAATCTACATAA
>APFE031236740.1:0-28780 GCA_000404065.3 Pinus taeda | reverse complement strand
ACCCAAATTTGCCTTTCCCCAATTTTCCACCAAGACCCTAAAAATCCCAAATCAAAATTTTTTATTAGTTTACTAGCCTAAAATTAGTGTTCTTTATTGGTTATCTCTGCCCGTTGAAATTCTTTGCCGAGATAGACCGGAGAGAGCCCTCTCCTGCCCTGTAGGGCTAGCTACGAGGCTAAGTAGTTTGATGTTGCCTTGGAGTTTACCTTTTTCGGCCTGAGGTGAAATTTCAAGTGCTAACAGAGTATATTCAAAGTTTTAATTTTGTATTAAAACATATAACTGGTCAATCAAACAAACTAGCAGATGCCTTAAGTAGAAAAAGCATTTTAGTTCAAGAAAGTCAAATTCAAGTGTTAGGTTTTGATTTTCTTAATGAATTATATGAGAAAGATTTAGATTTTAAAGAGGCATTTGAAGCTTGTAAGAATCATGTTTTGTTAGACAGAAGTAAGTGGTTGGATTATTTCTTGCAAGAAGGATTTTTGTTTAAAAGAAATCAGCTATGCATACCAAATTGTTCTATGAGAGAAAATTTGATCAAGGAGAAACATAGTGGTGGACTTGGAGGACATTTTGGTGTAGACAAGACTTATGAGCAGTTGAACTAGTTTTATTTATGGCCTAAGATGAGATCTGAAGTAGAAAATTGTGTCAAGAATTGTAAATTCTATCAGTATGTGAAGGAAAGGAGCCAAAACACGGGTTTGTATGTTCCATTACCTATTCGAGATAGGCCTTGGGATATGGTAAGTATGGACTTTGTTTTGGGTTTACCAAAAACTCAAAGGGGACATGATTCAATTTATGTAGTAATTCATAGATTTTCAAAAATGACAAATTGTATTCCATGTTATAAAACCAGTGATGCTACTCATGTTGCTAACTTGTTTTTAAGGAAATTGTAAGGTTGCATGGGTTACCTAAGAGCATTGTTTCAGACAGAGATACCAGATTTGTTGGTCATTTTTGGAGGACCTTGTGGAAGAAACTTGGTACCAAATTGAGTTTCAGTTCTGCTTATCATCCTCAGACTGATGGGCAGACTAAAGTTGTAAATAGAAGCTTAGGTAATCTTCTAAGTCTTGCAGGTGAACATCCGAAACAGTGGGATCAAGTTTTGGCATAGGCTGAATATGCTTATATTGATTCTCCTAATAGGAGTACAGGACAGAGTCTATTCCATATAGTTTATGGAATGCACCCAAGAGGAGTGTTTGAATTAAGAGATTTGGGTAAATTTGAAATGAGGAGTGCTCAAGGAGAAGATTTTGCTTCTGAGATTCAAGCAATACACGAACAGGTAAAATAGTAGTTACAAGACAACAACAAAAAGTACAAGAACAAGGCAGATATGAAGAAGAGAGAAGTTAATTTTGAAGTTGGAGATTTGGTTTTGGCACACCTAAGGAAAGAAAGATTTAAAAAAATGGAGTATAACAAGTTAAAATTTAAGAAAATTGGACCATGCAGAGTCTTAAGGAAATTTTCTGCAAATGCATATGAAATTGAATTACCCCCTGGTATTGGAATATCTCCAATTTGCAATGTTGTTGATCTGTACAGGTATGAAAAGGGATAGGCAGATGACACAACAAAACACAAGAAATAACAAGAGGTGGATTGGGTAAAACAATTACCTACAGCAAAGGCATTGTAGCCATAGAAGATATTGGATAAGGGAGTGTTTAAAAGGACAAGGGGACATGATTATTTTCAATACTTGGTCAAGTGGAAAGATCAACCAATTGTTGATGCTACCTAGGTGACAGATACCATGCTACCGAAGTTGGGAATTTCTGTAGAAGATCTCACGGACAAGAGCCCATGAATAATTTTGTCCTCAGGAATCTAATGCAGGAGCATGAGGCTTAAAGACAAAAGGCTTCGTTTTATTCCAAAAATCCAAAAAAAGTTTACAAGCAAAGGAGTGGGATCCTTTAGCTGTCATTTTACAAAGTTTTCTAGATAGGATTTGAGCTAGAATATAGGTATTTGAATGATTTTGTAATTACTCCAAGTAGTTCAGACTTAGTTGAGATTCTCGGGGAGAATATCATGTAGTTTAGGTATTTATCTAGGATTAGATAGATTCGATCCATTGATTGAGGATCAGATTGTTGAATGTAAGGTATTTATGTAAGTTTCGAACCATTATAATAGGATTTGGCTGGATTTGGCTATGGAGAATTAGACTGTAAAAGAATTGAAATATCTTTATATCTCTATGTATTCTATACATGAAAGGTTAAACCCCGAAGGTTGAATTCCTTTGAAATATCTCTATGTATTGTTGAATTCCATTTCGGCCTATAAAATTAGAGTTTTGTATGATCTGGTGTTATCGTGTTTAATTCCTCATTCACTTTGTATTAAGTTAAATCGAACGTGTTTCAAACCACAAAGCTATAGTTAGCTAAGCTCTGAATTCCATAAAGAAGAGCTAAACCTGGCGAAAGCGCTAAAATCATAGCAGAAGGAGAAAAGTCTGATAAATTCGCAATGGAACTCGAAGAATCCTAAAACCGTTCGATCGACAGAACCATTAGATCTACGGTAATTGCATGCAAACAAGTACCAGAGTTATCAGAGGAGTAAGGCTGTCTTCATAGGTGAAAGTTGTTTTCGCGCGGGCTCAAGGAGGTAAGCGGTATTTTGGGATAGTCACACGATTCCATTTAGTAGCCAACACATAGCATGGAGAAACTGTTTTTCTCGCATGCTCTCAACATGATAAACATCGGCAAGACTTCCACGCGATATTAAACGTCAACCATTGGATCAAGCGGGCTTGATCAACAATGGAGGATCACCTGGCTAGTTTGCAAGCAGGGAAAGTGCCAACTATCCGATTGAAGAAAGAGGATCGACGATGGAGAATTAACGTGATAAAGGTTGGGAGAAAGGAAGATGTGAGAATTTTATGAACAATGGTGTTGTTTTCCTTTCAGTTCCAAGGAAAGTGAAGTTCTGGTAATTTTCGGGTAACTCTAGCAATTATGTTGTTTTAGTAGAATATCTAAGTTTGGAGGCGAATGACTTAAACTGAAAAGGAAATTGAAGAAGAACTTCCACCTATGCTTGAGGAAATTGTTTCTGGATTTGAACAATTATCCCTTACACCTGCAACCAGACCACCAAAAACCCTCCAGAATCCTTATCTTCTTATAAAACTTCAATTGACAAATTCAAAGACCTATGACCCTTGACCAAGACCCTCCAAGACCAAGTCATCCTTCCTTCTTCATGAGCTTTCTTTACACAACTTTCAACAACAAAATTTGACCTTCCAACAATTTACCCAACAACTTCAATCCCAACAACAATTTTTGCAACTTCTACCTAGAAACTTCAACAACTTTGACCTAGCAGCTTTACAACTTTGACCTTGATGCAACTTCAACAACTTCGACCTAGCAGCTTCACAACTTTGATCTAGAGGCAACTTCACAACTTCGACCTTGCAGCTTCACAACTTCAAATTTGTAGCTTCACAACTTCGACCATGCAACTTCACAACTTCAATGTAGCTTCAGAATTTCGTCTAGCCCGGAAACTGTAGAAACCCTAATGAAAGAGAGAGAGAGAGAGAGAGGCCCAAAAACTTCAATCTTGATTTTCTTCTTCTTGTTCGTCCTTTTATAGCTTCTATCTTGAGGAGACCAAACTTGTTTGAGTGAGTGTGCAAATGAGGTCGAATTCCTTCTTATTTATAGGCTTGTGACAGGTACAAATTGCTATCTTGAGGCCGAATTGATATTTGTGGCATGACAAGGTCTTGGAGGGTCTTTTGACTCTATTTTGACTCAATAAGTTTTTCTTTACAATATGTAACATGGCCAAATGGGTCTGCAATACATGACAATGACTCAATTGACTTTATGACAAACCTAGAACCACTCAATGGGTGCTTGACCTAAAAATAAATTCCCCTTGAGCATGAAACCCATGCCTCAATAACACAAATAATAAATTTATTTTTCTCTTTTCATTGAATACATAAAATCACAATTACATACGCCATTATGAAGACCAAACCTAGTTACGTATTTCAACACTCCCTCTTAACTAGGGAGGTATTCATAATCCATACAAGGTACTTGGACATTCTCAATTTGAATAATTATCATAAGAGTTGGATTAGTAACCCATATGTATAACATCCTATCATCCAACATTGTTGCATAACAAGGCCTTGAATAACAACTCTATCTCTCCACAAGCTCAGAGCACAATGCTAGCGAGACCTCTGATTTATAGACACCCTCATCATTATCTCTCTCAGAACATACCCCACCCGGGTTCTCTCAGAGTATGTTCCACCAAGACTATTCTTATCTTGGATGCCCAACCCTCAAAGAATATCAGACCTCTACGACTACTCTTATCTTGCATTCCCTACCACATCCTCTAAGAGTATCGGATGCCAGATGCTTACGCAATTCTCCATTCTTTTTTCCCAAGTGAAAACAAGAATGATGTTTCTAACTCTCCCCCTCAACTAGGGAGGATATACCCATTCCAATGAAGGAATCCAACCATTCCTATAAAATGAATGTACCCAACCTCCCTCTTAACTAGGGACTCGACCAAGCCTCCGCTTAACAAGGGACTTGCTTACAGCATCTTTCGAGGTGGAGATCTATTGATCTAGATTTTCATTGATGTCAATATGGCAATATTCTGGGATACTAAATGATGATATGATGAGATATGAGGACCCAAGGATTGAATACAGACATGATAGAAGTAGTGGACCTGAGGAGGAAACATATCGGAAGCCATCAAGAGAGAAAGATAAAGAGTAAAGAGGAGAAGTGATCAAAAAAATATCAGAAGCCATTGTGAAACCAAAGAGTAAGAGGAAGAAGTCATTGGAAGCCATCGAGAATTAAAGAGTAGTTATCAATGGAAGATAGGCCACAGGAGAAACAAACAATAGAGGAGCTTTGTGGCAGAGGAGAATTCTGTTACAGTTCGCTTTTATTGAAATGTCGCATATGCCCAAGAGAAAGAGCTGAAAGGTAGAATACAAAGTTGTCAGAAGAGTTAACATATCAGAGGAGTTAATGTATCATCGGCCAAAAACTCCAATGTGTGATATGAGTTACGGACCCCATGGTCCCATTTGAACACGCCCTAATCAATATCGCATTCGCTATACTGGAACCTTTGAATTGCAAGTCTTAAAGGTATGTCACACTAAAACTGTGATTGCGATATAATATGTGGACCCAAAACAGTTTATGATAACAACCCTAATGTAATATTGCATCCGCCTATCGAAAGTTACGTATCGCAGGTCATAAAGAATGTTACACTTAAATTCACTGATTGTGATCGTATTGCGGATCCAATGCATCATTATAATATGACTAATGTAATATCGCGTTTTTTGAATCGCAAGTTTCAAAGAGATGTCAAACCACCGATTGTGATAGAGTTATCAAAAACAATGTAATGGAATATCACATCTGCTCTGTCGATAGTAGGGGTATTGGAAATATCGAAAGACAAAGCATGTGCACACTTGTAAAACCTCTGATTTTCATAAAGTTTTGATTATGATTAATGTGATGACATGGATGTGGGACCTCCATGTGAGTACAACCGCTCCTACGAGATTTCCGGAAATAAACAAGTCTCTGATATATTTTGTAATGTGCGACCTTATAAAACAAGTCGGCCTCCCTCCAATAAACTTGTCTTTTGGGTATTGGTGAAACACATATAAATACAAGTCAAATCCTTCACCTCAAGCAAGGATATTGGGTATCGATCACAAAGAAATAGGACAGTTCAAAACTCATGAATGTGAAGGAACAGAAGAAAGGAAGTTGAAGATTGAGCAAGCAAAAGAAAAAATTTGAAGGCCAGGCAAGCTGAAGGTCCAGCAGAAGAAGAAGGAAGTCAAAGGTAAATCATTATGTTGTCTAGGTTATTCATTGAAAGGCTCAGACCTATAATAAATCTGTAGAAGCACAGCCCGCAACTTGTTAAAAGACTACATAGACTGGATTGTTTTTAACGCACAACCTAAAGCAGTGACAATCACGCCTCTGAAACGGTTACTCCTAGAGAATTATTCCTGGAGCAGTTACCGCAACAGTAAGAACAAAGGGTAGAAATAGAGATTTATTTTTGTGCAAACAATGATGCCTAACGCAAATATCTTATTGAAAAGTGTTGGCAGATCTTATTGAATATCATGATGCATTGATGAAATCATCATGAGGTAACATTGTAGACTCTGTTTAGGCAATATGAAGAATTGTGAAGACTCCTTCATATGAAGACATGTTATCATCGATGATGTAGCATGGAGACTACAATGAAGTTGTAGATTGACAGAACTCAGTGAAAAAGATTTTGGGAATCGTGAATTACTATAAAACATATCTAGACAAAGTATAGCAGTGGGTTGTAGCCTAGAGGGTTGGTGCCCTGAAGGTCGGAGCCTCAAACAAACAAGGTAGGTGCCTTGAAGGATAGGGTTGAAGCCCTAGAGGCAGAGTGTCCTCAAGAGACCAGGTCAGAGCCTGTACCAAAAAAGGGTTGGTGCCCTAGGGGTTGGAGCCTCTAAATGCAAGGTTGGTGCCTTGAGAAGATAGGGTCGGTGCCCTAGAGCTTGGAGCCACACAAAATACCAAGTTGGTGCTTGGAAACAGGTTGGAGCTTGGGGAATTGAAGATTGGTGTCTTCATCAAGGGTTGGAGCCCTATATATTGTACTTAATTAATTATAAAGATTATATTAATAAATTCATTTATTCCTATTGCTCATTTTGTTTCCTAAATATAATTGATTTAATTGGTAAAAGTAATAATTGAAAAGGAATATTGATTAACCCCCCTCTCAATATTTCCAATAATTTGTTTCGGAGCCAATACCTTCACTCAGAGCCTAACAGCTTGAAGGTTGAACAATTAGAACACAAATGGTGAAGCCAAGGAAGAAATTCTCCAATCCTCCTAAAGATATGTCTCCCTCAACCATTGAAGTTGAAAATAATCAATTTGTGAAGGCTCCATCGTTCAATGGAAATTTTGATATATGGGAAGCAAGAATGAGGAATTTCTTAAAGACCCAAGGTATTAAATTCTGGAAACCAGTGGATTTTGATAGCATGATGGATGGATAATCCAAGGAGTACAATGAAAAACCAATAAAGTCAATCTTGAATAGGCTACCTGATTCTATGAAGGAAAATTTTGAAAAATGTTCATCAGCAAAAGGAATATGGGATAAACTTCATGGTCTTCACTCAAAAGGAGTGTTGACAATGAACTCTAGTCAAGAAAATGATGGAAAACAAGAAGGAAATCCAGAGCCCATCAAGGAAGCTGAAGATAAGATTGATAACATCAAGGCTAAAGAAGACCTAGAAGATGAAGAGAATGAAGAAGACCTCTTCACTAAACTTATGGATTCCATGGAAGAGATTAACAATTTGAAAAAGGAAAATGAGGAACTTAAGAAGAAAGTACAATTTGGTGACCAAGACAAGACAAGGAAGGAAGTTGACCTCGTCAAGCTTCAAGTACAAGAAAGAGATTAGGAGCTCACCAATATTAAGGAATAATTTCATCAAAGAAAGAGAAAGCATCATGAAGAAGCCATATCCATGACAAATCAATTGGATAAGGTAAAGAAACATCAAAGGAATATGAATCCAAGGAGAAGCAGAACAAAAATATGCCTTAAGCAGGGACTTGCTTCCAACATCTTTCTAGGTGGAGATCATGGGACAACTAGCTGCTTGTAGGACTCCCTCTTTCGATGTCATGTATTTATTCTTTGTTATGGAGCCTACATCTTTTGGGACTTTTTCGTAGGGAATCAACCATCCATCACTTTCATTCATGAATCATATCAGTCATGTCATCCTTTCTTTCATCAAAAAGTGATTCACTAATCCATATTTGGCTTTCCTTTATACAACTACCTTCTCCATATCTTGTTTTCTTTAGGATCTTATCATCATGCCACATGAGTATCAGTTGTAAATGACATCGACAACTCTTCCTTTGGTATCCCTATATTAGCCCATCTAGATATTGTTCAAAAATAATAAAAAAAATGAACATCAAATTACCTTTCTGATGGTCTTACGTCATGACATCTGCTGCTTGTGTCAACATCTTGCATTAATATTGATACATCTCCAAAAATATATTAAATGACAAGGGTCATCTTACTTTCCAAACTTCTTCAGAGTCTTCATACCTTTTCCATGGCGATGTCACGGTTAATTCTTATAGTTAGTAGATGTTGATTTATTTTTCTATGTGACAATACTTGCATCTTTCATGATCTCTCCTTCCTTTCTTCACATATTGCTTCTAAGGAACTTCCATTCATAGTTCCTTCATTTTTATCAACCACCTCATATTCCATGTGAGGACTTATTATGTTGATTTCATCTAGTCAATGCATGAACCATGCCTTTATGCGTCCTTCCAAAAGAGGTGATCCCTTTCTCTTGATCATACTCATGAGGTGGAGCATTTATGCATGTTATCTACAACTATATGACATGACTCAATTTTATCAAATACAAGCATACATACCTCATCTCTTTCTTTTGGTCATTTATAATTCCTTTAACAACTTCCTTGATTGAAATAACTTCATGATGAGCCTTGGATCATAGATTGTGTAGACTTGAAGAATATTTGGAACAAACCTATTGAAGAAAACTTGGAGGCATCTCTTAAAGAAGGCTTCTAGTAGATATTTTGTGCAAACCTAAAACACACCTTTGAGTATATCTTTGAGGAATTTATTGGAGCAACTTGTGAATAATTTTGGAGCAATTTGTGGATATATTATTGTAGTAGGTTTGAATTCCTTTTGATGATATTTTGAAGCATTATTTTTTGAAGTTTTGAAGCAGTTCAAGTTTGGAGTCTTGTTGAAGATTGGTTGAGATGATTGGAGTTCCATTTTGACAAAGTTGGAGCTTGGATTTGTTGAGAGGATTGGAGTCATTATTTTGACCAAGTTGGTGCCTGGATTTGTTCAAGGTTGGAGACTTGAAAATGACATAGATTTTGTTGTACAATTTGCAGCTTGATTTTTGTAAAAGAGGATTGGATTCCTCACTATTTTCATCAATAAAATTGATTTTTTGTTTCATTTATTATGTTCTAGTTTTACTTGTGATAAAAATATTAACTAGCATAATATAACAATTGAAATAAATGTTGATTCACCCTCTTATTATTTCCAACAATTGGTATCACAACCAGCTTCTTCAAAATTAACCTAACAACTAGAAGAAAGAATTTTGAATCACAATGGCCAGTAAGGATACTAAGGTCCCCCAATTTGATGGAACATTTTTTTCCTTCTGGAAGGTAAGAATGGAGTAATATTGAATGTCTCTTGGATTCAAAGTTTGGAAATCTGTGACAGATGGATATAATATCCCATCTGCTCTTCTAATAGATCTAGATAGGACAAAAGCATATTTATCAAATGCAAAGGCCTTGAATTCTATAGCAAGTGGCCTGTCAGATTCAGAATTCACCAAGGTTATGGGCATTAAAATAGCTAAAGAGATGTGGGACAAGCTTATCCATATTTATGAAGGAGACGAAAAGGTCAAAAAGGAAAAGCTCCACACCTATATAAGTAAGTTTGAAAGTATCAAGATGAATGATGAAGAAGATATTGGTACTTATTTTCTCCGAGTATATGAGGTAATCAATTGTATTAAATGTCTATGTGAAGGTTTCAAAGAAAATAGGATTGTTCAAAAGGTCTTGAGATCTCTTCTAGATCATTTTGACACCAAGGTGTGCGTCATAGAAGAATTAAAATATTTGGACTCTCTATGAATTGATGAACTTCATGGAATTCTCTCAACATATGAGATGAGGTTAGGAAATTCAAATCATAAGGAACTTGCATTCAAAGCATCCAAGACATCAAGAAAGGGGAATAATTGTGATTGCAACAGTGGTGATTCTGATATTAAAATGGCACAATTTTTCAAGAAGTTGAAGAAAGGATCCAAGCTCAAAGGTAAGTTACCTCCCATTTACTTTAGAAGTGGTAAAATAAGACATTATGCAGCAAAGTTCCCTTTTAAAGATGATAGTGATGATGGAGATAAACCTAAGAGAAGAACCTTCAAGAAGGCTTAAAAAAAATATTCTCCTCAGAAGATAGTGATGACTCTAATGAAGAAGAATAATATGGTGGAACTAATGAAGTATTATTCGTGGTCTTCAAAAATGAATCAAATAGTCCAAAAGAAGAAGAAACTCCAAACGAAGTAGAAGGAAATATGGAGGAACTATTAATTAGTGCCATAGAAGAAAATGAGAGACTTAGAAAGAATAATGAAAAATTATCTCAAGAGATCAACTATCTGAAAACAAAGAAGGGAGAGGCTAAAAGAATAGAATAGGTGTTGAGCAACAAGCTAAAGGAAAAGGAATAAATATGCAAAAAATTGGAAGTTGAAGATGTATCTCTAAAATGAGAGTTAGACAAGGACAAGAAGAATTTGAAAAGTTCTCAGACCTTGGATGTCATTCTAATCTCTCAAAGGCCACTACATGAAAAATATAGACTTGGTTATACAAGTGAATCTTCCAATTCAAAGGAAGAAACCAATTTTCATGATAAAGAAGAGCCTAGATTATTTTATGGTGAACTTAAAGGATCTTATCATTCTAACCTTGTAGGAAACAAAGTTCATCCAAGGAACCATCTCCCTTAAATAAATATGTCATCAAGGCAATCTTATTCTAACAAGTATCAAACTATTTTACTTGTCCATTATTTCTTTCGTAAAAAAAATGGTCATCAAGAAAAACATTGCAAGGCTTATGGGGTAAATCATCAAAATAAGATTGTTGAAACCAAGAGGTAAGGCCAAATAAAGACTTATAACTCCTTTGCTCCTCTTTCAAATTATAGTCTAAAATGTTACAAATGCAATAATCAAGGCCATGTAGCACAAAATTTTCCTCTAGGACAAAGAGAGAAAGTTTGGACAAAGAAAATTGAAGATTCTAACTTTAAAAACTACAATCTAGCTTTATGTGCTCAGGAAAAAGAAAATCAATGGTATGTAGATGGTGGACGTTCTAGGCACATCATAGGGACCTGGAAATATGAATAAGCAAAGAAAAGGATGGAAATGTGACCTGTGGAGACAATTGATCTGCTAAAATTGTTGGTAAAGGCACAATGATTCTCCGCGTCAATGGAAAAGGAAAAGCACAAAATGCACTATATGTTGAAGGAATCAAGCATAATATTCTAAGTTTCATCCAAATATGTGATCAATGACATGATCTCATATTTTGTTCCAAGGACTATGAGATAAGGATATCATCTTCAAGAAAACTGGTAGGAAGAGGAGCAAGAACAGTAGATAATGTATACATTTTCAGTGAAATTCAAAAAGAAAGATGTTACATGAGTCAATCAAATGAAATATGGATATGACACAAGCATTTGGGACAACTAAGTATTGATAATGCAGTGAAGATTAACAAAACTCAAGCAATAAGAAATATCCCTAAAATTCTAGAGCTAGAGAATGGTATTTGTGCACCATGTCAACATGGAAAGCAAACCATGACCAACTTCAAATCAAAGGATTGTTCGAAATCAAAATCTATGGAACTCATTCATGCAAATTGTTTGGTCCAAGCAGAACTCCGACTCTACAAGGAGATGTTAGAAATACTCAGGCGGGGGGGGGTGTGGGTAGGGTGAATCAATATTTCTTTTTCCGACTATCATTTAACCAGTTAAACAATTTATATTCAAAATACAAGATGAACAACAATAATAAATTCTTTTATTAATATAATCTTTGCAGTACAATAGATACAATATATAAGTGGTTGCAATCAGTCACCAAGCTCCAACTCGGACTTTGGTGAGGTTCCAACCTTCAGAGCACCAACTCTATTTTGCCAAGACACCAATCTTGGAATTAGGAGCACCAACTCCCAAGGAATTCAATCCTTCCATTTCCTGAGACACCAGTCCCAAGGACTCCAATCCTTCCTACTTCTGAGGCACCAGCCCCAAGGACTCCTATCCTTCCTACTTCTAAGGCATCAACCCCAAGGACTCCAATCCTACTTACTTCTGAGGCACCAGCCCCAAGGACTCCTATCCTTCTTTCTTCTGAGACACCAGCCCCAAGGACTTCAATCCTACTTACTTCTGAGGCACCAGCCTCAAGGGTTCTAACCCAAACTTGTCAAGGTTCATTTGATAATAATGTTCTGCTCTCAAAACTCTTCTCTACTGAGTTCTATCTGATTATAGCTTCATTGTAGTCTCCAAGCTACCACATCAATGACAACCAGTATTCTTATGAAGAAGTCTTTACAACTCTGCACACTACCCACACATAGTCTCCAATAGCATTCATGCTCTCTAATAATTTCTTCACATAGCTTTAGTCAGTCTACTGTTAGCTGCACTAAGCTCTACATAAAGAAAAACTTCCTGTTCAAGTTTATGTTCTTTGCTGGCACCTTCTCCCCTTCGACTGTCTGCTACCCTCTTGACCCTTCGGCCCTCTTTTTGTTCTGCTGGATCCTCACACTGCCTCTATCTCCTCCATCTTATTTTCCACAGCATTTTAACAACCTTCAACAGCATTCACAACTAATTGTTTTCTATTTTTCTGTCTATTATTCATTCCTCATGCCTCTGTCTATCGATTTCCTCTCTTCGTTGGCCCTTTAGCTTCCTCAACGCTTGTTGTTATTTCCTCTGTGCTCGCTTGCTTCTTCAGCTTCCCACCTTATGGTTTCCTCTGTCTATTTGTGCTCACAGGACATGTTGATTCAATGGTGAGGACCGAATCATGCATAGAGAACACATATTCAAAAACTTCTAACAATGCTCTCCTTTTTTAATGATGGCAGGCATACATAGAGTCAACATAGCTTAACGGACAGCCATGTCCCAATCGCAATCACTATCACCATGATTCACCCCATTTAACTGATGTTCAACCTCCTAAACCATTGTAACAGTTAACATAAGCCTTTCAGCCTAAAACACCCCGCGCAAGCCAAATATTTAATTACACAGAGAATATGAGAAAAACTAGTCAAAAGACTAAGGGGCAAACTTCAAGCAATATTAAACCTGCATCTAAATTATATTGGGTCCACAGCTTAAATCGCAATCGGCGATTCGTGACTCCCGGGGGTCCTTTATATATCACAACCATGACTCCACCGATGGCTGACGGCCGATCCTCCAGTGATCCGATGGACCAGATGCGATATGGTATTAAACCATAGTTAATATGCCTGTCGAGTCCACAGCCTTATCACAATCAGCTCTTCCAATGTGGAAAGGCTTTATGGCTTGCGATATGCGATGGATGCGATCATAGATTAACTTATATTGCAATGTTGCGGTGGGTCCACATATATATGTATCACTATCGGCGATCACAAAGGGGTCGCTTAAGACTGTATGACTTCCGCTCCCGAAGTCCCGATGCGATATTGTATGCCGGACCCAATATGACTCAACACTCCCATGTATAAGGTTTCAAGTTTGCTTTCCGCCTCCGATAGTGTAAAGGCATATATACATGAGTTTTGGCCTCTGATAGTGTATTCATCGGGGATTCATAGTTTTAGCCACTAATAGTGTTATGCCTATATATATAAGGTTTTCTCCTTGGATAATGCATTTGCCTATTTATATATATATATATTCTCCACTCCTTTAACCCTACATGTATATATTGCTCCACTGTTTCCTTTAACCCTATATATATATATATATATATATATATAGCTCCTCTAATGGCTCTTTGCATCCTTTGTTTGCTCTGATGGTTGTCTGCATTCCTCTGTTTTCTTTGATCGTTGTCTGTGTCCTCTGTTTGCTTTGTCTTCTCCTCTTCTTTGGCATTTATGTGGCATATATATATGCTCTGTTCTGCTCGCTTTGTTTGCTTCTATAGCTTTGAGAACTCAGTTTTGGAATATATATATATATATGGCTCCTCCTGTAGCTCCTCTTGCTCCAATGTGGCTCCTCTGGCTTGGCGGTGTCTTTCAAATACCTCCTTGCATATATGAATGCATCTCTTGCTCTGATGTCCTATAATATGCTTTGATGTGCCTCCTTTGGTAATTATTCCTGCTTATGGCTTGGCTATCCTAATGGCCTTGCTCCTGTCTCTTCATGGACCTGCTCTGCTTCCCCTGGGCTTCATATCGTCATCTAGTATCTATAATATTTCCATATTGACATCAATGACAACCTAGGTCAATAATCTCCCCCTTTGTTATTGATGGCAATATTCTTCTTCTCTCCCCCTTTGACATCAATGGCAAAGGAATGCATATGGACTCCCCCTATCATACTACTTTGGTTCTTCATGAATGGTAGATCTTCACGGGTCACTCCCCCTGTCATAGTGCTCTTCTTCTTTTTACTCGAGATAGAAGGATTGATGCTTTATCATCAATTTGCACATTATTTCCTCTTCATGTCTCAGAACTACTCTATCATGGTTTCAATAATGCTTAAAGATGCTCTACTTTAATGCTTTCATTTAGATTTCAAGTGACCATACACCAAGTGTCCAAGTCCAGGCTTTTATGCTTCAATCCATATTGTTGTCCACATAGGCAGAATTGAGAGACCTTCATAGTCCGAATCAAGAGAAACTTCCATTGAGATTGTATTTCTTGATGTCTTTCTTCGGATCTGAGTTCATTTGTGTCTCTGTGCTTCTTCTTAACTCAATGCCATCCTTTCCTTGTGTTCTTGTACATATCTTAGCTAGTTATTTCCTCTTAGCAGATTTAGATATCCAATATGTGACTATCTTTTAAATACGATTGTTGATCTGCATCTTCATGCAGTGCTTCAGTTTTGATATAGGCTGCCAATTTCTCTTACTTCAAACTCTATTCTAGATGTATCTGTTTGTTTTAAGACTGCCTCTATTAGTGTCCAAAATTTATCTGTTCTCACACTAAATCCGTGAGTTAAGACAAACTTCTGTGATAACAAAACCATGGTTGTTTGCTCTATTTTATCTAGCATTAGATGACTTTCTTTGTTGCTTGAATTACTACTTAGTGATTAAGTGGAAAGCATCTTTAAAAATAGCCCAAAGAATGGTTACAGGATCATATTCTTTAATGGAGTACTCCTGAGAAATGATCTTCATCAAAGAATGATTGTTAATATATCTCAACAAGGATTTCATCCGGACCCTTTTCACTAATAGCTTCTGCATTAGTGATCAAGAATTATAGGCTCCCCCTAACTGTATACATCATCTCCTTTTGGCAGAGTCTTCTCATCAAATGCTTAGATTGTCAAAATTCAAGCCAATGTCATATGTTGTTGGCTAAAGATCTCAAGATATTTTCAGATTGTATTTGCTTTCTTCTCCATACTTGTGTAAATTTCTTCTTTTGCATGGTTCTAGCTTGTGTAAGAGCCCATGTTAAGTTACAATCACGTGCCATATGACCAATGTTATGACACTTGAAGCATTCTACATTGTTCTTGAATAAGAATTCATGATTTCTTCCTGCAAAATTGTTTCTTGGAGATTGTTGGGCACTATAATATCTATCTTTATGGTATGCTTTACAGTGTTTTTCCATGTGACCAAAGTTTGTACAAGAATAACAATAACCAAAGAATGAACTTTGGTACCTGGGAGATGGAGATTTCCTTGATGTACTTCTGAATCCTTTCTGCCTTGAGATCCTTTGATGATAACCATTGCCTCTTGCATATTTGACATCATCTACATTTCTTCTTGGAGCTGGATTTGTTCTTGGAGTAGGATTTCTTCTAATGTAGCCTTTATTTTTCTCCTTGCCTTTGTTGGAACTGAGAGCATCACCAATTCTTTCTGGCTTCTTCACATCTCTTTTGTTTAAAGCATTTTCATTCTTGTTTGAGGGTTCACCTGCATACCCAAGACCTAATTTATCATATGGAAATTTGTGATAGCTGAGCATGTCATCCAAGGCTTGAAAGCTCTTCAACTTTTTGTTCATCCCTTCAAACTTTGTCCTGAGGAAGACAATCTCTTCTTACAATCTTTCACACTCATTATTCTTCTTAGCAAGTTTTTCCTCAGTTTCTACCTTGATACAAATAGCTTTGTCTGCTTCTATTTTAAGGAAGATGATATCTGACTTCATTTTGAAGATTTCTTCATCCTTCACTTTTAGTTGATAGATCATGGTGTTTCTTTCCTTTCCTACTTTATCAACCTGTCCTTCTATGACTTCTAATGATTCCATGGTCTTTTCAGCTCCTTGTGCTTGTTTCCTTAATTCTTGTAGTTGAGACTTGAGAGAGGAGACCTCTACCTTGTACTGACCAATCTCTTCTTCAAGTTTGTTCAAGATCTTGTACCTTTGTTCAAGTTGACTTGACAAGGTATCTTCCTACTTCTTTGCTTTATTCAATTGATTTGTCATGGATATGAGTTATTCATGATGCTTTCTTTTTCTTTGATGATATTCCTTCTTAAGCTTGGCAAGATCTTCATCCCTTTCTTGTACTTGAAGCTTGATGAGGTCAACTTTCTTCCTTGTTTGATCTTGGTTACCAACTAGTGTTGTCTTCTTAAGTTCCTCATTTTCCTTTTTCAAATTGTTAATCTCTTCCATGGTAGTCATAAGTTGAGAGAGGAGTTATTCTACAAAATTTCTTTCATTCTCTTCATCTTCTAAGTCTTCTTTAGCCTTGACATCATCATTCCCATGTTCAACTTCTATGATGGGCTCTGGATTTCTTTTTAGATTTCCATCATCTTCTTGACTGATGGTCATGGTCAATACTCCTTTTGAGTGAAGGTCATGAAGTTTGTGCCATATACCCTTTGTTGATGAACATTTTCCTAGATTTTTTTGTATAGAATCAAGTAGCCAATTCAAGATTGCATTCATTGCTTTTGCATTGTACTCCTTGGATTCCTCATCCATCCTGCTATCAGCAATCACTGATTTCCAGATTTCAATGCTGTGAGTCTATAGGAAATTCCTCATTCTTGTTTCCCATATATTAAAGTTCCTGTTAAGCCTTGGAGCCTCCTCAAATTGATTGTCTTCTATTTTAATAGTAGAGGGAGACATATCCTTAGGAGGATTGGAGACTTTCTTCCTTGACCTCGCCATTTGTGTTCTAAAGGTCAATCTTCAAGCTATTAAGCTTTGAATGAAGGTACCTGCTCTGATCCCAATTGTTGGAAATATTGTGGGGGGGAGGGGGGGGTGAATCAGTATTTCTTTTTCCGACTATTGTTTAACCAGTTAAACAATTTATATTCAAAACACAACATGAACAACAATAATATTTGCTTTTATTAATATAATCTTTGCAATAAAATAGATACAATATATAAGTGGTTGCAATCAGTCACCAAGCTCCAACTCGGACTTTGGTGAGGTTCCAACCTCTAGAGCACCAACTCTATTTTTCCAAGACACCAATCTTGGAATTAGGAGCACCAACTCCCAAGGACTTCAATCCTTCCATTTCCTGAGACACCAGCTCCAAGGACTCCAATCCTTCCTACTTCTGAGGCACCAGCCCCAAGGACTCCTATCCTTCCTACCTCTGAGGCATCAACCCCAAGGACTCCAATCCTTCTTACTTCTGAGGCACCAGCCCCAAGGACTCATATCCTTCTTTCTTCTGAGAGATCAGCCCAAGGACTCCAATCATACTTACTTCTAAGGCACCAACCTCAAGGGTTTTGACCCAATCTTGTCAAGGTTCATTTGATAATAATGTTCTGCTCTCAGAACTCTTCTCTACTGAGTTTTGTCTTATTATAGCTTCATTGTAGTCTCCAAGCTACAACATCAATGACAGCCAATATTCTTATGAATAAGTCTTTACAACTCTGCACACTGCCCACACGTAGTCTCCAATAGCCTTCATGCTCTATGATAATTTCTTCACACAGCTTTAGTCAGTCTACTGTTAGCTACACTAAGCTCTGCATAAAGAACAACTTCCTATTCAAGTTTATGTTCTCTGTTGGCACCTTCTCCCCTTCGACTATATGTTGTCCTGTTGCCCCTTCAGCTCTCTTTTTGTTCTGTTGGATCCTCACGCTGCCTTTGTCTCCTCTAGCTTATTTTCCACAGTGTTTTAACAACCTTCAACAACATTCACAACTAATTGTTCTCTGATTTTCTGTCTATTATTCATTCCTCATGCCTCTGTCTATTGGTTCCTCTCTTCGCTGGCCCTTTAGCTTCCTCAACGCTCGATGTCATTTCCTCTGTGCTCACTTGCTTCTTTAGCTTCCCGGCTTACGGTTTCCTCTGTTTATTTGTGCTCACAGGACATGTTGATTCAATGGTGAGGACTGAATCATGCATAGAGAACACATATTCAAAAACTTGTAACAACGCTCTCCTTTTTTAATGATGGCAGACATACACAGAGTCAGCATAGCTTAATGGATAACCATGTCCCAATCACAATCACTATCACCATGATTCACCCCATTTAACTGACGTTCAGCCACCTGAACCATTGGAACAGTTATCATAAGCCTTTCAGCCTAATACACCCCGCGCAAGCCAAATATTTAATTCAACAGAGAATATGAGAAAAACTAGTCAAAAGACTAAGGGGCAGACTTCAAGCAATATTAAACCCGCATCTAAACTGTATTGGGTCCACAGCTTAAATCGCAATCGGTGATTCGTGACTCTTGAGGGTCCTTTATATATCACACCCATGACTATGCCGATGGCCGACGGCCGATCCTCCACTACTCTGATGGACCAGATGTGATATGGTATTAAACCATAGTTAATATGCTTGTCGGGCCCATAGCCTTATTGCAGTCAGTGCTTCCAATGTGGCAAGGCTTTATGGCTTGCGATATGTGATGGATGCGATCATAGATTAACTTATATTGCAATGTTGCAACGGGTCTGCATATATATCTATCGCTATCGACGATCACAAACAGGCCACTTAACACTGTATGACTTCCGCTCCCGAAGTCCCAATGTGATATTGTATGCCGGACCCAAAACAACTCAACACTCCCGTGTATAAGGTTTCAAGTCTGTTTTCTGCCTCCGATAGTGTAAAGGGATATATACGTGAGTTTTGGCCTTCTATAATGTATTTGTCGGGGATTCATAGTTTTGGTCGTCGATAGTGTTAATCCTATATATATATGGGTTTTTTTTTGCCTTCGTTAGCTTTAAACGCATATAGATAAGGTTTTCTCCTCGGATAATGCATTTGCCTATTTATATATATATTCTCCACTCCTTTAAACCCTACATGTATATATTGCTTCGTTGTTTCCTTACCTATAATAATATAATATATATATATATATATATATATATTGCTCCTCTAATGGCTCTTTGCATCCTCTGTTTTCTCTGATGGTTGTCTGCGTTCCTCTATTTGCTTCGATGGTTGTTTGTGTCCTCTATTTGCTCTGTCTGCTCCTCTTCTTTGGCATTTATATGGCATATATATATGTTATGTTCTACTCACTATGTTTGCTTTTGTAGCTCTAAGTACTCAGTTTTGGCATATATATATATATAGATATGGCTCCTCCTGTAGCTCCTCTTGTTCCAATGTAGCTCCTCTGGCTTGGTAGTGTCTTTCAAATATCTCCTTGCATATATGAATGCCTCTCTTGCTCTGATGCCCTATAATATGCTTTGATATGCCTCCTTTGGTAACTCTTCCTACTTATGGCTTAGCTATCCTGATAGCCTTGCTCATGTCTCTTCATGGATCTGCTCTGCTTCCCCTTGGCTTCATATTGTCATCTAGTATCTAGAATATTGCCATATTGACATCAATGACAACCTAGGTCAACATGAGAAAGGTACTTTATTTTATTTATAGATGATTATACTATAATTATGTGGCTATTTTTCATAAGATATAAGTTAGAAGCCCTAGATTGTTTTAAAACTTTTAAAACAACAATTGAAAATGAAACTGAGTTGAAGGTCAAATTCCTAAGAACAAGTAGAGGTGGGGAATTTACCTCAGGAGAATTCAATGAATTCTGTGAAAAACATGGAATCAAAAGGGAACTCTCTATTGCTGGGAATTCACAATAAAATGGAGTAGTGGAAAGAGAGAACATATTTATACAAGAAATTGCAAGAACAATGTTGTTAGAAGCTAATTTACAAGCAAAATTTTGGAGAGAGGAAGTTGGGGTAGTAATCTATATCATGAATAGAGATCAACTCTAGGTAAACAATGCTAAAAATCCATATGAACTATGGAAATGAACCCTTACCTTTATGAAACACTTCAAAATATTTGAAAGCAAATTCTTTATTAATATTAATGATGACTCACTAGGGAAATTCGATTGATGTGTTGACAAAGGAATTTTCCTTAGACACTCATTAAGAAGAAAGGCCTACAAATGCTACAATGATCGGTTGCAGAAGATAGTCGAAAGAATCGATGTTAATATAGATGAATCTATTCTGGAAAAAGTAGTTCAAACCAATGAATAATACATATCTTTGCAAAATCATAAGAAGGTGTTGTAGTGGCTAAAACTACCCTTCAAAATTTTGCCTTAGCTTCGTTATGGAGCCTCCCTACCAACTTTTCAGAGCACCTTGTCTTGCTTTGTCAAGTACACAAGCTTCAGTGTTTTTCTTGCACAAAGACAACATGTTGATCAAAGCTTGATGCATTCCCCTCATAGGTTGTTCATTCAGACTTGGTCCAGCTGCAGTCTGAGAAGCTTCCCCAAGAAATTGCGTAATTCTGGAGGGTAACCAACCTTGCCTCGAGAAATTGCGCAATTCTGTCTAGGAGCCTGTTGGGCTCCAAAATAGTGCAATCCTTCCCAGCAGGGCTATTTAGCCCATGAATTGTGCAATCCTAGGCAACAATCAGCTGCTCTGCCCAGAAATTGTGCAAATCTCCTTGGCAGCCAGCCCAGGTCCCATCAAAAAATGCACATTTCCTCCCAGCAATTGAGCAACTTTATGCATGAGCAGTTGGGTTGACCAGTTCCACCCAGGACCAAGGAAATTTGACTTGCATTCATGGATTTCTTTTTCCTGAAATAGCAAAAGGAAACATGCAAAAACATCCCTTGATTGAAGGAGCTATTTTTAGCAGTTGGATGTTACATGCAAAGTTCATTTAGAAACTTTCCTCCAAGTGTCGCTTTTTCCTAGATTTGTGGCATGCGCATCATGAGCTCAAACTTATTTATTCGATGCATCAGAGCTCAGTATTTCACATCGATATTGGAGCTCTGACATCCCACAGCACATCCGGGCCTATTCGACACATCTAGCTTAGTTATTCACTGGTAAATGGCCTCAACTTATCTTTTTCAGCATTTCTGTCGCTCTTTTCTTTTCTCTTTTGTGAGTGTTGTTTTCTTGATTTCTTTGAACCTATGTTGTCGTTTACATTCATACTAGCTTGTACTAGTAATGTTTCAGTTTTTGTTGCTATCTCACTGTTGTCGCATGCATGAAAATGTTTTGCGTGAACGGTCGCCAATTTGGCGACTCACTTCACCCACATGCATGTTGATTTGTTTATTGAATATTTCATTCAATGTTTGCATGCATGATCAATCACTTCTTCTTTCACTTAGTGTCGCCATGCATTCACTTTCACACTTGTTTTATGTTGCCCATCAGCGAGTTTGGCCAACCTTGGCCCAGACTCTGCCTTCACCCAGATAGAATTGCGCAATTTGGGGAAGGAAGTCTTTGTCTTCCTCTCTAGAAATGTGCATTTATGCCTAGGCACTATCCTCTAGGACTGTTTTGCACATTTCTAAGGGACAGTGACTGTTGGCCCAGAAAATTGCACAATGCAGTCCTTGAGCCTGTAGTCATTGCCAACTGGAATTGTGCATTGTGCAATCCCAACAATTAGCAGTCAGCCTAGATTGTGCATTGCGTAAATACAGTAGCCAGTCAGCCTCCCCAGATAGTCCAGATTGCTTTTTGCGCAAGTCTGGAAACTAGTCTCCCAGCCTCCCAAAAGAAATTGTGCAATCTTGCCTAACAATTCCCAGGTATGTGTTATGTCATTCCTCGAATTTTCTTTGGTTTTCGCTGAAATATTTCTTTCCATGCCTATTGCTTTGTCTCCAAATATTTTAGATGTTCATCTTCCTCTTAGCAGTACGTGATCAATGGCCTCCAAGAGAGTAGGATCAAAGGACACTAACGGAAGTGCACCTGGAGCAGCAGTTGAACAGGTGTATGCATGTCTACCGATCTATGAAGATACCAAGTTGTTTCTACACAAGGACATCAAGCTAAAATTGCAAGAGGTCAATGAAGCATTTGCAGGCACTTTTGCAAAAGACCTCAAAGACCGTCAGGTGTATGTGAACATTCAAAAGTCTAGCTTGTACCGGATTTCATGCAGTTACCTTGTGTTCCCATGTGCGGACATGATACACAGGATCGTCTCGCACACTGACCCTGAGACAATGACTTTGAGCAGTGTCAGCAAGAAGAATCTTGCAACCTTCTAGGCACATGATTATGATGAGATGTATTAGATTTCAGAGCCCGTGACTATCATGGAGACTCCTTTTAGCTTGCCCAGCAATAGTGCCAACTCTAAGAGATATTCTGAAGAACTGGGTAAAGGAGTTAGCTAGATTTAGGATGACACCCAACCAGATCTACAAGACGAACATACTACGGAAGGCATATCAATACTTGGTCATATTTTCATGTCGACTGTATGGCCAAGAAAGCACAGAAACCTTCCCACAGATTTGGGTGATCGCACTGGACCAACTAGCTAGAGAAGGAAAACCATGTAATTGGTCCGGCATGTTGTCTCATCAGCTAAAGGAATAGCTAATGAAGGCTCGAAAGTCACTCGGAGGTATGCAAGTAGAAATCTATATGTATACCTACATCTTAAATGCAATATGTGTCGGACAGGAGTTCTTGGGCTTGGAGTGGGCATGGTCACTGGCGAAGACTGCTGTGAACACGCAATGTAAGTTGTTAATCTAAATGCAGCTTCAGAGGGGTTATCACACGACTTTCCATTATTTTGTCATCCCATTTTACAAGATGATATTCGAGCAGGATCCACCCTGCATATCGAAGGAAGCAATTGAGGCATTGATAGACATTGCTGATTGGTATGCCTCACCATTCGGTACCTTTAGACAAATGTTTAGTGTGGAGAAGCCTCTGCATGTTCTACCAAAGTTTGCCTTGGACATACTCATCATGCAGGAAGTAGCATATCACATCTCGACAGGATTGATAGATAGACTGGACCGGAAGAAGAAGGCACCTTGGCCCACTCTTCTGTTGCGGATTGGGTTATATGAGATTTGGAGTTTCAAGCAAGCTGATGTCGAAGTAGAATAGATGAAGAAGTACCCATTTGACCTCCGAAGTTACAACTCATATGACCCACATTACATTGTGAAAGATCACTGCACGAGAGTACAGTTCAACTAGATCCATGGGGAATTTCATTGGGCTGAAGAGGACCCATGGAGATATTGCTATAGTTTCTCCAGACCCAATGAACAGGTCAGCTTCACTGTGGAGTGGTTAGCAAAGAAACATAAAGCAGCATCGTGGAGAGCACCAGTACCACCAGCAACAGTAGCATTAGAGGCAAGCATGCCAATGTGTGACAAGGGCAAGAGGAAGATTGTTGATCGCATGGAGGAAAAGCAAAGCTGCAAGTTCCGAGCAAATCCATTGGTGGAGAAAACAGTTATTTCTATAGAGGCGAAGAGGCAACAACACGACAAGTGAATCGCGCAAAGGCAGAGGGATAACAGAAGAATGGAGAAAACAGAGAAGGAGTTGCATGACCTGAAGGACCAACTCTGAAAGGAACAAGAGCTGTGCAAGCAGGAGAGGGAAGCGCAGCAGCAACAGGTACAAAAAGGGGTGCAACATGTGCAAACATATGAAACAACACCCGTATAGGTAATGGATTCATTAGAACAACTAGCATCAGGAAAATAGGGTGGACCATCACAGGAGCAGGACTTCGCTCATGAGATAGAGAAAGCACTTCAACAGTTGGATACAGACATGGAGCAGCAAGAATTGGAACAATACACTGATCTCATGCCTCGTCACCAAGAGGTCGACTTACCCGCTTCACTGCATCCAGATGATGAGCAAGTCTCAAGTGACCAAGGAGGAACTAAGATCCTTGGAGATCAGCCAAAAGAAGAGATGCACAACATCGCATTTGACGAGTCCCAACATGGAGTTGTACAGTCTCACAGAGTGTCGACTCCGGACGATCGTACATCTCCTGCGTATGTTGAGGAACAAGTGATCATGTATGACACGCGCAAACATCCAACAACCTTGGCTCATGCAACTAGAGTGTATGTCGAAACCACTATCTCAAGTGTTCACTTTCTAATAGATGAGAATGAGTGAATGGCGAAGGAACTACAAATGGCCAAGCAAGGAGGAGAGTTGGTGACAGCATCCACCTGAGATGAACTGAAGAGGGAAATACTAGATGAAATATTGTACCTTGACACAATTATGTGAGCATTGTACTCCAGGTTTGGTACCGTGCATAAGGTGTTCGTCCATCTTAATGGATGGCAGCAACGATGTGGTAGAAGAGCACATATCTTGATGAACTTGCATGTTGTTGTTTATTACATGCAAACATGGACGATGAGATACAAGGGAGCCTCGCTTCACTTTCCTAAGATGATGAAGGCCAGTGCAGTCAAGCTGAAGGCATGTATTTGGAGTCAGATCCAAAACTATGAAGATCTCCCGCAACTCATCACTAGTGTATAGGCTTCTCATGCATGTGTATTCAAGAGTATGGATGTTGTGGTGCATGCACATGCGATCCCATCTATTGGGACTCTCACCCAAGTGAAGACAAAGGCACAGGTATGACTAGAGCTTGACTCGTACTTCGACGAGTTGATGCACATTGCCACCAGTCCAGATTTGCCCATCAGTGTAGACATCATGCACAATTATGTTGCTAGTCTAGTTGCATTGAATACAATGATGTGCATGCTTACAGACGAGTTGGATAGAGGATCCCGAGTAGTGTACCCGGATTTTATGGAGGCAAGAGTCAGGTTCCAGAAATATGTCACCTTGGAGCACATAGACACCATCAAGGACTACTGATCTTGGCATCAGTATGTTATTTTTGATCAATGCGAGGATTTTTAGGAGTTGGACTTCCATGGTTGTCTAAGTCATAGTGATGTATAGCATGGCTTGCTCAAGCCATTTCTCTCACATGGGTACATGTGCATTGTAATGTAATGTCTTGTCAAGTGTAAGTCAAATGTCGATGGTTCGATGTAACAATCATAGAGTAGATGAAGATTCATGAGGGTAGATGAACTGTCACAAAGGGGAATTTCAAGGGTCACCCCACCCTTTGCTATAAATAGTCCCTCATAACTCATTATATAGGCTTTTGGTTAGCCAAGCTTCTGATAAGACTATCTTGGAGAGAGCTTGGACAGTATTATAACGAGCCTTGGCTTCTCCACTGTGCAAAGCCAATACATCTCTTTGGAGGAGCAAGCAGTTGTTGTTGTAATGTTCCACTATTGGAACTAGTGGTTGGACATGGATGTATTGTATGACTAGAACTTACACTTCTAAATATAACAAGAGCTAGCATGTTTCATGCATATGTTGTATTCTATTCTATGTTATCTGGTTTACTCTAAATGATATATGTATTTGTTTGCTTACGCATGCATGTATAGACTATTTTGTATAAGTATGTATGAATCTTTCTTAAATGTGTTGTCGGTTTAACCATCACTTTGGATTGCTCGCTAACTTTCCTTCCATGCTGTGATGCATCTTTTCTCGTGTGTTCCCTTCTTAACTGTGTGCTATCACAGGTTTCCAAGGGGCACACTCATCTCAACCCCCATGTGTTACAACCTCTCATGCACCTTCCTTGGCTCATTGTAGTTGTCACAACCTTGCTACCAACAGAGTTATCTTACTTGCCTCTGTGCCAAATCGCGGTCAAGGCATTACCATATGACCCACTGCTGGGACTCCTATACCAAACATTCAAATGAAAATACATCATGCAAGCCATAGGAATGTTGGAAAGATTCCAATTAGGCCAAAGAATCTCATATGCTAGTTGTAAAGAGAATTCTCAGATAAGGCACTCTTGATTTTGGACTATGGAACAATAAAGGCACAAATATTACCTTGTCATCATAAACTGATGCAAATTGGGTAGGAAGTGTTGATGATAAAAAGAGTACCAGTGGGAATGCATTCTTCTTAGGAGACTATCTTGTATCTTTGTTAAGTAAGAAACAATCATCTATATATCTCTCTACAGCTGAAGCCAAGTATATAGAACCAACAAATTGTTTTACACAAAATCTATGGATGAAGGAAGCCTTAAAGGATGTCGATATAGAAACAAATCATACTATCACCATCTACTATGGTAATACCAGTGAAATTAGCTTCTCAAAGAATACAATCATGCATTCAAAGAAAAATTACATCCTAGTCAAGTACCACTTTCTTTGAGAACGGGTTGCGGAGTATAACATCAAAATGGAGTGTTAACACTAAAAATAAATTGTAGATGTTCCAAAAATATTTGTGGAAAAAACATGTTATTATTTTATAGCCAACGTTTTAGGCTAACAAAGTGACTCCATCATCAGGGTTGTAATCTGCATTTTTAGAAGAGAGAGTGTGAATGCTTGGAGCAATTAATAGTTAATAGTTAAGGATAGGTATTTAGCTCTTGATATTCTCATCTACTCAAATTTTAGTGCAATGTTCATTATGTCTCTTCCATGGTGAGACTTAATGGTGTTGAAGAGTGACTCCATGGAGGTTGGTTGAATTTCAAAAATATTTGTGGAAAAAACCTGTTATCATTTTATAACCAATGTTTCGAACTAACTAAGTGACTCCATCATCAGGGTTGTAATCTTCATTTTGAGATGAGAGAGCATGAATGCTTGGAGCAATTAATAGTTAATAGTTAAGGATAGGTATTTAGCTCTTAAGATTCTCATCTTCTCAAATTTTAGTGCAATGTTCATTATGTCTCTTCCACGGTGAGACTTAATGGTGTTAAAGAGTGACTCCATACAGGTTGGTTGAATTTCAAAAATATTTGAGGAAAAAACCTGTTATCATTTTATAACCAACGTTTTGGACTAACTAAGCAAGTCCATCATTAGGGCTGTAATTTGCATTTTGAGAAGAGAGAGTGTGAATGCTTGGAGCAATTAATAGTTAATAGTTAAGGATAGCTATTTAGCTCTTGATATTGTCATCTTCTAAAATTTTAGTGCAATTTTCATTATGTATCTTCCATGGTGAGACTTAATTGTGTTAAAGAGTGACTCCATACAGGTTGGTTGAATTTCAAAAATATTTGTGGAAAAAACCTGTTATCATTTTATAACCAACGTTTCAAACTAAGTGAGTCTATCATCAGGGTTGTAACTTGCATTTTGAAAAGAGAGAGTGTGAATCTGATCTGGATTTAAACAGGAACGCAACAAATTACAGAGATAACCATATACACAAAGATGCAGCGGAAATAATACTTCATTTCATTAATGGAAAATACTGAAACATGCTTACAATCAGGATTGGAAATAAACTAGCTAGGGCGATGGTAGCTTATCTCTGAGAAGAGATGTGTGGCTACATGCCTCTGAACTGTGTTACAATGAGGCTCGAAGCCTGAAGGCCTATTTATTGTTGAGAAACAATGGAAAACCCTTCACATTCCAAAACCTACCCCTAGAAGATGAAACGCCAAATTGTGGGCCCCGTTTGGGGGTAAGTTGGTACATCAACTTCCGGGGGTCGTAATTTTAGCATATGATCTCCGTTTGACACGTACAATAGCTCATTAGAAAGATCTATTCGAGCACTATCATTGTTGGAATGGGCAACATCGGTCCATTACATAGACCCATGTTGCCCCCGGATTCCCCAAAAAACGTCGTTTAGGGCCTCAAAACGGCTCCGGAAGTTCAGGACCCGAAAAACTGCTAAAAATAGTACGTTGTGCTACAATTAAGGAAACTGAAAATGCTGAGAAAGACAATGGTGGGGGTCCAGGTGGACTTGGCAGGTGGCCACCAATATCCACCTGGATCATTCCTCCCCCCTTAGGAAGCAATGGTCCCCATTGCGTTGAGCTCCTCCATGAGATGAGGAAACTTCTGTTGAACCTGTTCTCTGGTGAACCACTTGCCCTGCTGAAGGAGTTGGCCTGCTTTGACGACTCGATATAGTTGGATATTCTGTTGGCGAGTGTTCTTGGTCTGTGTGTCCATGATCCGATCAGTTGCAGCTTGTTCCATGCAATCTGGATTTAATTCTGTGGGTTGGAGCTGTTCTGCAATGTCGGATGTGTCTAGCAATGGTGGAAGTATGGCCGAAGCGGTCCACATTGAACACTGGGTGCAGGCCCAGGAATGGGGGAATGCTGAGCTCAAATGTATTGTCTCCCATAGCCTTAGTAATGGTTTAAGGACCATATCGGAGTGGTCTCAATTTTCGATAGGCTCCAGTAAGGCGTTCCTTCTGCAAATGCAACCAGACTTTGTCGCCCACCTGAAACTTGTGTGGCACCCGATGTTGATCATGTCGCTGCTTATACTTGGCATTTGATTTCTCAAGAATTTCATGGACCTGCTGGCGAATATGTTGGATGCGCTCAATGAAGCTGGTGGCCTTATCTGTTTCGGACTGGACATGAGCTGAATTCATGT
>APFE031236729.1:0-30445 GCA_000404065.3 Pinus taeda | reverse complement strand
TTAGATTATTTTGATTTCCTATAATTAATTGGCTTTACTTTAATAATTTTTTTGATGGTCATTTTGTGACATTTTACTTTTTATATAACGTTACTTGATCGTATTTTCTCTGTCTTATCGTCCTGATGATGAACCACATTAGTTGGTTCGAAATGCGTTGGAAAATAATACTATTATATGATGGATCGTGAAGACATATCATTAAAAAACAAAAAAAATCCTATTATTGGTTAGGTTTGACTACCTCAACCCTTAACCATAAGTTATAATATAGACTTTTCTACACCCTTCTACATCATAATCATGTTTTTATCCCCTTTTTTTATGAATAATGGAGGATGACATGACATCCTCTCAAATTATGGTTGTGAAAATGTTTTGTAACATGGGGTCAAAATTTTATACCTAAAAAATGTTGTTTCATGCCTCAAACTAGTCACGAAAGGTTTCAAACCCCAATTTGACAAACTAGATCCCACCGGTAAAAATGAGACTTAGAGTTGATTCTTCCACTTTTTTCACTCTAGAAGCATCAAGATGGATGAAATAAAATATAATGATCCAATCTAGATCATACACTAGAATTTAAGCTCCCGCTTATATTGTTTTTATAATTAATTATGTTAATGAATCATGTGTGGGAAAATAAATGTAAATGGGTCAAAATAGCTATAACAACTCTAATATTTATCTTTATTATTATATTTCCAAATACTTGAGAAGAGATAAGCCAAAAAAGATCTCAATTCTTAATAGAGAATGTGCAAGGCAATTTTTTGAAAATTTCCTATTTGACCTTGAATTAATTGTCTTGATTTCTACCTAGTGGTTGAACTACCTAATTTCCAACAATTATGATAAGAATGAGTGGTTGGTAAAAAATTAATTGAGAGATATGGGCCACGTACCCATTCTATCTAGTTTGTATTGACCACATATCCAAGGAAAATGAACTTGATTTTCATCACTAATAGTGTAAAATTGAGGTAAGCGCTTGCAAGGTTATGAGAGTTGAAAAATAGATAGAAAATTATAGAGTACTTGTGTGTGAGAAGAGATAATATAGAGAAAAAAGTAATGGATATGTACAAGGAAATATGATTGCGTATAAGCTCAAGTATCATGGAGTGAAATAGAACTGCCCAAGGATTATAGAAGGTGAGAAAAAAATACTTATAAGATGTAATAGCCCATGTAACATTTTGGGTTGCTAGATTAATTAGGGAGTGACTGCAAAATCCTTTAGCCTAAGCCAAAAATCCACCTCGAATTATTGAAATATATTGTTGACTACATGCACAAAAATCACTAAGAAAGGGAAGCACCAAGGATTATTGAATTAATGGAGGGCTCCTTTCATGTTATGTAGGTCCAATGAGATCATACTATGCAATATAGCAAGCTTTGGCTCAATGGAAAAAATGTATCACACTAATTCCTTATGCATGAAATATAGTAGCCTTTGCGTTCTCTACCTTGAACGAATTCTTATTGAACCACAAGTGATATTTCCTCTCAAGGCATGAAATTTAGCTCATGGGTCTCTAATTGTAGGGAAGACTACATTATAGCTTAGCTTATGGTTGGGTGGAGGGTGGCTCTCCTTTATTCTCTAGATTTTTTTTTGTGAATCAGATTAACATATTATTCCTTTGTTAAAAAAATTCTATTATTCTTCAATTCTTTGTAAATTTTTTCATGTTGGTTTATTAAGTATGTATGAATGATTAAATAGAATTATTCTTTTAAATGTACCTGATTACTAGCTATGAGAACTTATAAGAAGGAAATCTATATACAAATATATCCATTAAAGTATATTTCTTGTAATAGAATTGAATTATTATATTATTTTGTGGAAAATAATCCAATGGTTGATTTGAGCCCAAGTATCTTCCATTTTTAGTGTGTTTTCCTTTAGGAAAGATAGAAGATTAAACAATTGTGTCATATTCCTGTTAGAAATGACAATATTGTGACATTTTCCTAGAAATACCTTGAACATCATTTAATAAAACTCTTGGTGGAGACACCTATAAAATATATTCTTAAATATGTTGCAAAGCTAATAAAAGTCTCAATATATCTTAATTCTATTATGTGTGTACTAGTCGTTATATGTATATTAAATATTTACTCTTAAAAGTTAAGAGCACTATTTCCTGAAGTGATAAGCCATGATACTAACATGTAAGTGTAAGTTTTGGAATTGAAATATGAAGTGTTCAACTTTATTAAACGAATAAGAAGAATTCTCATTTAGCTGGGTGAAATTGAGAAAATCTGACCATTGGCTATCTTATATCTTTCTGTTGTGGAGATGTCTTTTTGAAAATAATGTTTCAGTATGCTTCCTTATAAGAGTCATTTTTAGTCCTTTAAAATTATTTTGGGGGCCTAGTGGGCACATTAAAAATTTAGAGATGGCCCTTTTGAATTTGAAGGATTATTAGTGAATTTCTAGAAATTTGGGGTTTGGCGATCGTTAGCCCTAGTTGTTGGTCATGGTGTAGTGGGATGGCTAAAACCAATAGCTTAGCCATGAAGGAGGTTAAGTTTGACATATGTAATATCAGGCTATGGGAGTATTAGGAGTTGGTTATTAGGATTACACTTCAAAATACATCCACGTAAAAATTTGATAATAATAAATCCCAAACATATATCGACAAATGGGGATTAGTCTTAGCAGTTGACGGTTCATCATTAGAATGAAAGAGTATTGGGTAGCTAAAATATGAAGAGTCAAAGTGAGAAATGCATGAATAATCCCCGTTCCAAACCCCTAATATTAACAGATCATGATATGCATATCATTTAACAAAAATTTAGTTACAACAATTAACAGTTGGGTTGTTGGGTTATTTGGAATTGGATGTCAAAACTAAAATGAATAGCCCTTATCATGAATTCCATAATACTAATAGATCCTGGCAAGTCTATTGGATAAAGGTAATATTCTCGTCAATTGAGGCATAACTATTGGGTCAGGTGAGTGGTCATGATTGGATATCTTGTTTAATCTAGTGGTTGATGTTTAGTGGGCTAAAAAACTAGAAGACAAATATCACCATCTATTGGTTGAGAGAAAGTGGATCAAGTGTCAATATTTTTACTATTGGACTATTAGGGCCTTATAATATCAACTATAGAGTATCGACAGGCTGGGACAATAACCTTCGGGGTTTCATCCCAATACTGAAGGAACTTGGTATCTTTTTATGTGTTATTCCAGGTGGAAAGTCTTGGATGATGTGGCTTGCTGACATACCTAACAATGTGCTAAGATGATGTGGCATGGTTCACATTCATCAAAGTGTGCATTGGTGTTGAGATAGTAGTCAATGTTGTAGGCCATAAAATTTGTTCATGTGGGATGGTGACATGTAGACAAGGATTGTGACATGTTTTCCACATGATAGTGGTATGGATGTTTATGTGGTGTTTAGAGGAAAATTTCTCAAATGGGCATACCTTTGGACCCAAAGATTCAATATATATGAATTCATGTCATCGGAAATTACTTAGTGAGAAAAATATAATACTGACCTTTGAACTAAGTCTTAATGTGGTTGTGTGAAGAATAATTTTTATAATATCCATCTCCTGAAAGTAATCTTGGAGGTTAGACTTGGGTACCCCACTTCCTTAATGAGACATTAAGGGAATGGGTATGTTACAACCAACTTTGAGAGGAGAATGTGAAATGCCTTGAAATAATATGGTTATGAGAACAGCACTTAGAATATAATTGGATATTGTGTAGTTGTATTTAGATTAAATAGTGAAAAAAGAAGTCGATCAACATGTACCAACCACTTTTATTAATTTGATTATAATAATATTACATTATATTAATCTTATAAATAATTTATATATTTTACTTTACTTTTGATATATATTAAATTATTTGTTTGATTAATTATGTATATAATTACTTTATGTTAAAAATCACTCTAGCATTTACAAAGAATTATTATTATTATTATTTTGAATTGGGATTATGGATACTATGGATAATCTGAACTGATTTTTTCCATAGGATTATTATTTTTACACCAAAGGTGTTTTTATAGGGAGAGGGTTCCCCTTTTTCTTGATTTTTCCATACCCAAATAGTGAAAGGCACTTATTGAGAATTTTTTTCACTCATCACATCTTGTTTATGTCATTTGTCCTATACCTTGACATGACACCTTACCTATCTTGGCATGGAACAAATTGAACCGGGCACTACCAGTGAATGGATCTATCAATTCATGGAAATCATGTGGGACATGGATTCCCAACACCATTGAGACATTTGAAGGGGGAAAGGAATATTTACCAGGCTATCGAGCCATTAATATGTGAGGGAAATATATGCCCACCGCTAGATAATGTACTTGTCTCGGTGGGCATATATTGCCCTCGCATATTTATGCCTCAATAGACTTGGAAATATTGGCTGCCTTTGAAGGGGTGCTTTTAAATGATTCTCCATGGATAGATTCATGTGTGGTTAGCAATTCAAAGTTTTTGGCAGACATAAGGCTATATATTCCGCTCAGCCTCAACAGTTGGAACTCTCATCCACATATTTTCCTCTTCCTGGTCTTCGAGATTGGGCAAATTATTTTGTATGATGTCCATGGGTTCCTACGTTCACTCTGTCATGTATATGTGAGCTCTCCTCACATCTACAGGACCACACTTCAAAGGACATGCATTTTCCTTGGAATACATGATGTATACAAGGATCTCCCAACATGTAACAAGATTTACTTTTTTCCATCATCTAATACATATTGTAGTGTGTTTATGTATGGGGGTCCCTCATTTTCCTCTAAAGAAACATACAATGCCATAAGAGTGTTGCAAGAAAGTTTGTCACAAAAATTGCCAATGCACAATTTTGTGAATAATCAAGTTTTTAGTGACTTAAGAAGATAAAAATAAAAATAAAAATTCAATTACACGAGACCTCTCTATTTGAATAATCTGTAAATTTATTGAAAGCACTATTATGCCTAAATCTTCTGATTTTCCCTTAAATTGTTGCATAAATCTCTTATGATCCTGGTATTACGTAAAGTGCCACATCATATTCACTAAAACCCCAAATTTACTGGATACATTACCTGATATTTAATAGTTTTATTTGTCAAATCCTAACTATGGCCAAGTTTACTAGCCAACATGTAATTCACAAACATTTTCAATGAGCAAAATTGTTGTTTTCATGGATATTGAAATTTTAAATTTGTGGAAAAGCTTTTTGTTTTTTTTGAATAGTGACCTATTTTTATTTATTGGAAAATTTTATATTTATCATATTTTTAATTCAAAAAATGTGTAAATTTATAGAAATCCTTCATTGCAGCTGATAATTACATCTTTTGATCATTTCGATCAACCTATTTTATCTAAAATTCCTAAATAACTAGGAAAATCTTGATCGTTGCTAATTCTCAGTGTTGAATAAATTATTTTGATAGAAAAATGGTGAGAATATGTGGTATTTTTACATGTTATTCATTAAGAAAATGATCATGTTAAATTTCAATATTTACAAATAGGACAATATTTCATAAATTTCCTTAAAGATCATGGCTGCTTTTCAGGGTTCAAAAAATTGTTTTATATTTACTAAATCTCATAAATTGCTTCATGTTTCTTAAACTGCTAGGAAAATCTTGGTAGTTTCTCAACGTTTGATGAAGTGGCTCATATTTCTAAATATTTCTAGACAAATGGCAATATTGTGCTAATTTTATCACTAAAACATGGCAATTTATTCATATTTCTAAAATTGTTGGGTAAATATTGACTGATGCTAATTCTTCAATAAAATACCTCACATTTGTTAAATATAGCCAGAGGTAAGTGGCCTTATCTATGATCTTTTTAATATTCAAATATTATAAAATACATCTATCCCAAGAATGTGAGAGTTCAATCTGCACAGACATGAAAATATTTCTTAAATTGTTGGGAAAAAATTGTATATCTGTGCCAATTTTACCATTAACAAAGATTTTATTATGCCCATTTTTACCATTAAATGTCAAATATCACATTTACAAGTTTGACATATACATGTATTTCTTATGTCCAATGTTGTCTTCAAATAAGGTAGAGAGTCAAAGAACAACTCTATGCTTAATGTTATGTTTGTGAATATGGAGATTTCGAGTTTTGTGGACAACCATTCTTAAGCTCATTTTAATAAGCTCACACATAAATATTTGATCATTTACCTCCTTTTTAAATAGATTTCTCATAAGGTGTTAGACATATAAGATTGGAAACCAAATGCACCTATATTAAATATTGATATCAAATAATGTTGTACATGATGTACATATAAATGCATTTAGAAACCATTGGGTTCAGTTTCCATGTCTTCTTGGTCTCCAATAACCAATTACTTCAACACACCATAACCCAAATCACAACCCAGGGATTAAGTGTCTAACATTCCCCCCTTAATCTGAAGGGACGTACCAAAGTCCAAGAATGTGAGCTCAAAATGCATAAATTAATCTCATTCAACCATTGAATGTCTCTCAAAAAGAGGCTTTTAAGGGTGACCACAAACCAATATGATAGAACTCAAAGTCTCAACCACCACCAACTCAGAAACCTTCATAGAAGTTCTTAGAATAACCAAAAATTGTGGTTTTAAGGTGACCACAAACTCTGAAACTATCATATAAGTTCCTCAAGAAATTCCAAATATGAAAGTTCTCATTCAAAAACAACTCAATTAACTCAACTCTAACTCAAGTTCGCTTGACATCTCGAACTCGAACCTGTAGTAGATCATCAATGGTTCCCCCTTTGTTGGATACAGGGTGAGAAGTTTTTATCATCACTGCAAGATTGGTCATCACTCTCAAACATATTCTTTGGTATGACCTATAAATATTCTTGGTTATTTTCATCCAATCCCAAGAAGCAATCCATCTGAAATTTAGCCGCTCTCTTGCAATAGTCTTCTTTTTGGAAAATATATTTGTATGGTGATTGCGTTTTGCACAATATTCACATGGGTAAAGATCAAAACATTGATATTTCACATGTCCAACTCTATTACACTGTTGGCATCTATCAACTTGTTTTAGAACAACAACATCCATAAATCCTGCACTTCAAAATTGTATTGGTTTAGAAAAACCTAAATGTGAAAAGATACATCTATGACATTATGTCCCAAACCAGTTCTATATTTATTACGAGTAATCACTTCCCACGGTCTTATAAAAATTTTGGTAATGACAAGGTTCACAGTTATATGCAAATGGCTCTCTCGTACACTTCCCTAAACATGAATTTCTGTTGCGCCTAAACTTTCTCTTGAAATCCCTTCATTACTCTGATCATTTTCTTACAGATGATCAGGATCAAACAAATTGTTGTTCTAAACAAGAATAGGTTCATAATTCTTATTTTTTAATTCATGTAGTTCTTTTGTCTGTAGCTACGATTCTATTTGGAGAGATTTAGTTATCTCCAAAGCATCATGTAAATGAACTGTAATATCAACAAGAGTTACTTTGCTAATATATGTAGTGTCATAAGCGCAAGAACTAATGAAATTGTTTAGGATTTCCAATAAATTCTTAATTTGAGTCATTTTACTCAATCTCGGGTGTCAGGTTCAACTAAAAATGCACTCTTACAATTCAAATCAACAAGAAATGGCTCACCAATACTAGGTGCTCAAAACAACAAGCATTTTCCAATAGAATGTACAACAATCATCTTGACCAACATAAACTTTTGCAACTTATTTCTCTTAATCAGGAAGATTCTTCATAATTAGGAAAACGAATTGTAGGAACATAATAATTAATAGTTGTTAACAATATTGAACTTCAACTCCACCATCGGATCTATGATATGTTAAATGATATGTTAGGTTTATTTAACAAATCTCCCACTTAAAATTGAATGTACTTTTCTTCACGAAGAAATTTTCCCAACTATGAAATAACTCCTTCACCTTAAACTCAAGTTAAGATAAACTTATTGTCTCAAATCACCCTATCTGTATCATATATTTAAGTAATTTGACCTTAAAAAAATACGAAGGGTAGATTCAATAATGACTTATAAACTTAGGAATAATTTCCAATGCAGATCCTCAACAACTTTCTTCAAAAAAATTCTAACTTCTTCCCTGAGCCAAATGCGATTAGTCTGTAATACAATTTATACCCAAGACTCTCGCCACAAGCTTGATTGAAATATAGATAATGTAATCATTACCGCAAAAGACTTGAAACAAAAAGGCTCAGTTACAAATCAGATGAAATCATCGAGAAAAAGATAAAAAATTATTTGACCTTGATAACTGAAAAATATTTAGTGGTGGTCAAGCTCAACACTACTTCAATCGTTTGTTTGAAATTTGTACTTGTCGAATACAAGTTCAAGTTCGAGATGTCAAGTTAGCCTGAGTCAGAGTTGAGTTAATTGAGTTGTTTATGAATGAACATTTCCATATTTCGAATTGTTTGAGGAATTGTTGTGATAGTTCCAAAGTTTATGGTCACCTTAAAACTACATTTTTAGTTGTATTTAGAACTGTTATGAACATTCTAGAGTTGGTGTTGGTTGATAATTTGAGTTCTCCCATATTGGTTTGAGGTCAACCTTAAAAACCTCTTTTTGAGAGACATTCAACTCTTTGCTCAGATGCATTTATGCATTTTGAGCTCTCATTCTTGGACTTTGGTACATCCCTTTAGATTAAGGGGGGAATGTTAGACACCTAATCCTCAGGTTGTGATTTGGGTTATGGTGTGTTAAAGTAATTAGTTATTGGAGTCCAAAAAGACCTGGAAACTGAACCTTATGGTACTTCTTTATAATACAAACCCTCCAACCCAGTGCTAGTGTTTTCTAGTCAGTACCTTCAAGCGGTGTTTCATTCACTATATCCTAGTGGATTTTGTAGGTATGATCAAGCCAAAAACCCAAGGTGATTTCTAAATACAAGTGTAGGAATGATGATCTTCTTCAGATAGGAGTGATGTGAATCTCCTTATTCCAATATATGCCAATCATAGTATAAAAGAGAAGCACCACACATATAAATATATATAATGCAACCTCTTAAATTTCATCAATCACTTGAATTCAACGCACATATGTTTTCAATATACATGCACTTCCAATTACTAAGAAATATTAATACAACCCATTCTCCACAAACTCATCAAGATAATATTTAATTAAGGCCACACACTCGAATCGAGTTCAAAACAACTTACCAGACATAAAATTTACATTATATCAGTTAGTTTCTTCTTCATATACTTTGTAATTTCTTTTGCAGTGGTGGTTATGGAATTATCTAACATACATGCCTCCTATGAAGCACAAATGGTTGTTCCAGATACTTGATCACTTCATCAATGCTCCAATGGCTTTAAAATGTTCAACTACAAATACGGACGAGTGACAAGCGTCTATCATGCACAATTTTGTCTCCACTAGACATACATTCTCTCTGGCCACAAAACTAGTAGCTCATCTCAATCAACAAGCAGATGAACAATCGTCTTTGATACCACTGTTAAACACAAAATATTGTAAACCAAATGCACTTGTATTAAATATTGATCTCAAAGAATAGCATACATGATGTACATATAAATACATATAAAAATCGCTGGGTTCAGTTGGGTTCAGTTTCAGGGTCTTCTTGGAATCCAATAACTAATTACTTTAACACACCATAACCCAAATCACAACTTGAGGATTAAGTGTGTAATAAGGCATGGAAATTTTCCTGATCACTGGAAAAGATCCAAAGTACAAACTAAGCGCAAAGTATTGAATATATTCATTCATTCGTAAATCTAGAAAATTGCTTTATTGTTTAAATTTTATTTTTTGGGATTTTATTTTTTTATGGCTAAGTTTATCTTATTGTACCTATTTTAATTTATTGAAATGAAACCATGTTATATGAAATTATTTGTGGATGGTTTGTAGGGAAATGTAATAATTGAAATTTTTAAAAAGCTATAATTTTGTTTGCCCGAAATACATTTTAATATTGGATTTTTTCTTTTATTTTATGAGAATAAATTATTTTTTAATTAATTAAAAATATAATGAAATAAATTGTTGAAGATTATAATGAAGTGTAATAATTGATATTTTATAAGTGAGTATACTTTTATGTTAATCAAATATTTTTTTAGTGTTGGATCTTTACTTTATTTAAAGAAGATGGAATCTTTATCAATTATAAGTAGCTTTAGGTCTATGGTTTTAGTTTATATAATATTAAAAAAAAAAAACAATTTACTTTGTAATTACATTCTAGGACATTTTAGTGAACAATGTTTTTCAATAGCATTTACATGAAATTATATAATGTCTCAATTGCAATTTAGCATCTTTCTTATACAAAATTTAAATGTCTTAGTTTAATTGTTGAATTTATGTTTTTTTAGGCTAGAATTCAACCATATAATTCATAGCAAAATTGTATTTTTTTATTATCTAAATCACATTTTTAAAAGAATACATGACTTGAACAACCTATTTGGAATTATGTAGATTTCATAGTTTAAATATGAGATTCCATTGTTTAAATTATTTTTCTGAATGCATAAATGGATTCAACACCTTTTAAAATAGATCTCTCTAAAATCCTTGAAGCACTCAGATTATGTAGATTCTATACCTCAAATTTTGGATTCCAACAATTTCCTTCCAATTTTCAAACAAAAAAGACCAAATTAATTACCAAAAAAACAAAAACACATAACATTTAATATATAAAAAAATTCACTACCATCTACAATAAAGTCAACGTAATACTTTGATGTACAATGTTGATGCATAATCTGATCAAACAAATAAATATCCATCAATGGGCACTTTTTTTTTGTAATTTCATGACATTTATTGTGGAAATATATATGTACAAAGCATGTTGGATATCGAATATATGACCAAATCTAGCCTGCTTGAGGAGAAACTAGGCATAGATGGTTGGTCCATAATCCTACTATCTAGTCCAAAAGAGTCATAGATTGAGTTGGTGTTGGCCATGCTCATTACCTGGGATAGAAAATGGGCTTTAAAATCCATGATAGACATAGAAGCAGGAATCTGGAAAAATAGGCGAACACTATATATTCCAACAAAAAAATCCTTACTAAGAGTGGCTATGAGCCATAGAAAGTCCATATTGTCATCAAACTAGTGCAAGTCTCATTGGAGGTGGTTGTTCACCATTCTTCAACAAATTTGCTTCTAGACGATGTAGTTGATCATCCATGATTTTATAGACTAGGTGAAGCTCTTCTATGCAAATGAGGAACTCATCCCCGCTCTCATTATGGTTTAACAATACTCTTTGTAGTGAATGCTTAAGATGCCATTACAAATATGTGAGGTGGAGGTACTAGTTTCATCTAACTTGTGATGGTCCAAAGTTAGGGACCTAATTCTGCACCTCAGCGAAGACTTCTAAATTTGATAATTCTTCTTGTTCATCCACGAGCTCTTGTTCAATATCATATAATTCGTGTTGCACAACCACTGGGGCATTTCATGATATTGTTTTGTCAAGGTTCAAGATTATGATCAACCTCTTGAATTACCTTATAGGCCTCGACCACCTCCCCCTTGCCACACTCAAGCTCTCTCCATCACCATTGGGGAAAGAACATAATGATAATCCAAGTGGAAGAAAACATGGAACAAGAAGGGGGACATAAACAAGTGCAAGAATAAAAGAAACTAAGGTACTCAAGGGGACGCAGATCCAATGGAGGATAACGAGTAAATGACAAAGGTAGAGACATCAAAAGAATGGAGGATAACAAGTAAATGACAAAGGTAGAGACATCAAAAGATTGACCGTAGATTACTTTGTGTGGCCCTGTAAAAAAACAATGAAGAATTTAAACCATATAGCTAATGGAATGGGTTGTGATATACCTTGGTATTGTCACAAATGGAGTAACCCATAGCATTTGGACATCCATATATTTCTTCTCAAAAAAACCTTTTTTTGAATAAGACTGATTTCGTTCATTGATATATCTTCATCTCCATGTGACCATCAATGTAGTTCTTGTAATTTGGCCCACCCAATGATTGTCATTTCACTATTAGATAATGTTATCCATTGGTATATTCAAGGGGCAAGAAAGTTGATAAAGCGTTAATGTGTTATAATTTGGAAGCACTTATCACTTATAATTTTCAGTGTTTTAATGACACGATAACATGTATTTAACCATATTTCTTATAATTGATGTCACACTATTAATTGGCCATTATCCTAAAAACTACACTCTACTCTCCTTTTACAATAATATCCACCTCCATTCTCTTTGGCGATAAGTCATTCTCTTTGGTGATCAGTCATGCTAATTTAATTTGAAATATGACACAAGCTATTAAGATGATAGTGAATAACTTGCCCGAAGAGTGTCTCGTCAAATTAAAAATTATCCCCATTGAGGAAAGTTTGAATGGTAACAATGAAACCCAAAGCAGATATAAATTACAGCACAACAATATTAGTAGCCAGGGAAGTTTTCGATTTTTTAAATTTGAATGCAAGATTTTAAAGTCGCAACCATGTGTGCTTTCTGTTGAACGTATTGTTTGTCAGGCACTTCACATGACAATATCATTATGTAGAGATTCCACATAAATCATAGCTGCTAATAGTGACAAAATAGTTTTTGATAATACGCCATATCGTGCGTAATATTTGTAGTAAAGAGAATTTTCAATTATGACTTCCATCTATGCCTTTGAATACATGTCTTCAAATTTCCGACTACGTCCGTTTTCCCTAAATCTATTTACAGTTGGAATTTTAGAGTCATATAAATTTAATATAATGATTAGATGATAAGTTTTTTGAGGATTATTCTATACCTCACATTTATTCTTTATTTACAACATAGTTATTCTTACAGCACCTACTACGAATACCCTGTAGTTATGGATAAGATCAGCGTTACACCGTGGATTATCAGGTGCCGGTACCGCCAGATCAACCTTAGCAAAAACAATTTTGTGACATGTAAGACGCAATATTTATTATCAACTTGCTTAGAGAAATAGTGACTAAAGAAAGCTTCTGTCTTCGAGCTGTCTGATTATCTGACTGTTAAAATTGACTTCCTCTGAAGGTCTGCCCGAATTGCCAGTTCGGAGGAGCAACATTATACGAAATAGTTGTCCTGCCATCGCTGGTCGTGACCTTAAAGGAAAGGCTCGGGCCGTTGAGGTAGGAGTTGCTTTGCCAATTCTGTCCCCAGTTGCGTGACATTGCTTGCCATCCAGTCCTTGATCCTTTTATCCAAACGCCATGGACATCCCCTGCTCCTCCCACGTTGCTGATGAGCACTAGGTTGAAATATGAATGGCCGTTGATTGTAAACTGGATTCCTCCCCTTTTCAAGCAGGGGACCCTGCGTTGTAGTCATAGCCTCTTATAATTAATTGCCATAAGAGTATATAAGGTTGCAGGCTGACCAATTTGAATTAAATTAGCTTATGCAAAAAACAATAGTGCAACGAATTACCTCCTGTAGAGGATGGGGACTATCCCACTCCTGTACTTGGCGATCTTCTGATAAGCAGGCTCCGCCATGTCGAAGTGCTGCAGTGGTGGGTTGCACCATCCACCGTTGTTGTTGGGGAGAGCGGAGTTTGGGGGGCAGAAATTGGTGGCAGTGACTGTGACAGTTCCTGACAAACACCATTGGGGATCGTCGACACATTTCATTTCGTAGCATGCTCCGCAGCTGAGGCCGTTGTTGAAGATCGCAGTGCTCAAAGCAGCAGTGTCTGTTCCATAACCTTGGCTATAAAGATTACCGTATCCACACGCCCCTCCTGGAAAAAAACACATTAGCAATCACAAAACAAACGATTTGTAATCAAAACATATATCCAAAGTTAGAATGAAATTATAATTCATGAATTCATCCTTTGTTGGTAGTGTGAATTGATATCTTAAATCGTTTTTATGCATCTTATATTCTATAAAAAATATTAAGCGTTCAATATTTTTTCATTCTTTTTTATTGAATATCATTCTATTCTCATTTTTACCTGATATAAAAAATGTAGTAAATCAACTATTAACTTAATACATAGTGATTAATATTTGCACTACATCACATTCACAGCTATGGGAATTTTGAATGGCATGTTAAAATGAAAAGAGGCATATCAAAATGAAAAGAGCAAGAGGCTTAAGATCCTGCTTAGCAAGTACAATGCTCTAGTGCCAAGCTGCATTAACATTAATCGGTGATTTACCTGGGTACAGTGATGGAATTTGATGGTCAATTGCCCCTCAAAACTCAATTTCCCATCAAATATCGTCCAAATCTCATCGACATTCTATGTTAAAATGATTAAAAATGATCATCCGAGTTGTAGAAAAACCGTCTGGTGCTTCGGATATAAAGGCAGCGAAGGGCAATTTTTCATAAACACTTATTCAACATATCCCGGGACTTACCTGGTGGATAGGCTCCTCTACCGCTGAATTACATGACAACCAGTCTTTGTTTAGTATGAGTTTCAATCAAAACGCAAACTTACCCATAGTTCCGGAAGCGTCAGCGCCACCATAGAACGTGGCGTGGGCGGATTGCCAGCCACCGTATCCATAAGCTCGAGCAGACATCCATAGGAATCCTAGCAATGAGATCAAGGCAATTCTGTGGATCTGAGCCATTAACCTGCAAAGAAACAAGCTCATGATTAATCGACATGACTAGTTTCCTCGTTTAATAAAAACCTGTTGATATCGCAGTAGTTACAATAGAGCAGCAAAGGACTGAGGGTATATTGAAATACCCTAGTGAGGTCGAAGGAGAAACAAAATGAAGTGAAAACCGAGGATTCTCTCCGTTGAGAAGTTGAAGGCGAGAGGGCCAATATATAGAACCCGTCCCTCGTTTTGTCGCACAGTTTGCGTTTTCCAGTCGGTCTTGTGTGAAGTTGCCCATGTGTTTCGAACCGCGTATAATTAGTTTTTGAGAAAGGACGAGAGGGTCGTTCAGTGTACTCACATGGCCTATCACCATTTGTCAAACTTGCGAAGGGTCCAGATAAGCACGGTAAGGAAATTGAAATAGCGGTGGGAGGGGCGAGCTTCTCACATGTTTCTATAAAAAGACATACCTGGTTCAGATATGGATGTCATCGCTTGGATTTAACCTAATGAAGGAGGACGTAATGTTCAATACGTTCTTCAAATGGGAATTGTGCACGTTGGAGAAAACAGCGTCGTGGTCACACCAAACTCTATTTTTACCAACTATTTGATTCTCTTCGTTTTCACAGGAACCATGTTACCGCAGATCTCGCCAGATCTCTTAGGTGGGGAATTAATCAATGCGCTACAGTACTGGGAAGTTGGAACCTTCGTTGTAATAGCGTCCACCAACGTCACAACACTATTTTTATCGCTGCCGGGAAGCCATGGAAGGGAGGTATCCACCGACTCACAACGGATTAATCATCAAACACTGGCTCCACAATTTCTTTTTCCGGCTACGCTCAACGAGGCCGGGCCAACTTTGTCTAATAATTTTATTGTAAATCCTTCCCATAATATTTGAATGGGCTATGTTAATCTTTTCCATAATAGAACCAACTAATAGAGGAAACTGACGAATTTAGGTATCACAGTTCATGTTGGTATATGTAACAGCTGTTCTGCGACATTGTTCTGTCCCCATTCATGCGCGTTAAAAATATCACATTACGTTATATGGTGGCTCTCGCCTAAAAAACCAGATATTCAGTATTAAGGATTTTTGTAATTATGCACGTCAATTCACCCTTCAAATCATTGCATCATCAACGCGTTGTCGTTTCGGTGCTAGAGCAGTCTGGTAGGGAAGTTCCTATTTCCACCTCTATTAGTATATTAATGCGTCTTGATCTGCGCCCCGATAGCCCGATATAACACGTTGTTAATTTTTTTTATCTAATCATCACCGCGCGCGTGTTATATCTGGCTATCGAAAACGCATATCAGAATGCATTAATGGACTGATAAAAGTGGAAATAGGAACTTCGGTCTTATAGGCACTTTTGGTCTTTATTAGATAGTACACCCTGAACATACCACCGTGGCTATCATCGGCTTTGTCTAATAATTCAGGTTTTGCCCTCTTGGGTTCAAATTCCATGTCTGTGTTGTTTTGATTTCTTTTAATGTGTTTTCGAGTGTATAAGTATGTTGATTTTTTTTTTTTAATTCTTGAGACGTTTAAATTTTGCAGATTTCTTCACTCAAATTTATGATTCTAATAAGGTTTTGCTTTTTTGGTTTAAACTTTATTGCTCTGTTATTTTGATTTTTTAATGTATAAATATATTGAGTTTTTTCTTAATTTTTGAAATGTTTGAATTTTGCATTTTTTTCATTCTCACTTTTTATTTAATTCAATATTCTGCATTAAATTATATATAAATTTAATTAGGAAAAAAATACTAATTACTAATTTAACTTCCATTTCAATTTAATTTTGAAAATAAATATAATTAATAATCAATAGATTTTATTTGATCAAAATTTTAACTTTTAATTTTTATAGTTAACTCTCCTCTCATAATTTAAATCTACACTCAAATAAAAATTTATAATTTCATCTTACCAAATACACCTTTATCTCACCCAATCAATTTAAAACAAATTTAAACCATCTTAAACACTATGATTTTATACAATATCCATTCCGCCTTGATCTCACCCAATCAATTTGAAACAAATTTAAACTATTCTTAAACAATATTATCTCCATACAATATTCATTCCCCATTCCATGATCCTTTCTTTTTTATATGTTTGTCATTAGAAATATATAATCTCCCTACCATATCCATTTCCCCTTAATCTCACCCAATCAATTTGAAACAAATTTAAACCATTGGAACAATATTATCTCCCTACAGTACTCATTCCCCATTCCACCAGTACTTTTTTATATGCTTGTCATTACAGGTATGTGTAGCGAAGATAAATTATATCTTGATAAGATGTAACAATATCTTTTTATTTAAAAGAAATTTTGCATTTAGAAACTTAATGAAAAAGTTCTTTTAAATAAAAAGATATTGTTACATCATATATATAGATATTTAATATAAAAAAATGAATTTATATATTACAGAAAAAATAGTCATTTTATTTCAAAAAACAAAATCACATTTTGCTATTGTGCAAATAATTAAAGTATTTAAGAAAAATTTACTAAAATATGATCTTTCTATCAAAAACAATAAAATACAACAACTAAAAATTGAAGTATTATAAAAATCACTTAACTTCACCTTCTTTTCCTTCTTTCTTTGCATTTTTTTCCAACCCCTGATACAATGTCAACACTGGCATCTCTATAAGTATTAGTGTCTCATTTGGGGATGTTCTTTATCAAAATTAGAACTTTCTAACACGTGCTTTTTTTTGTTCCCACTATTCCATCATATTTAAATATAAATGTTCCTCCTACACTAGGAGAATGACTTGTCTATATATCTTGTGATTTCATTATATGTTGTGAATTTTAAACTAGATTTTGGGTGTTCATATAATATTTAGAGAGGAGGTCTTCCTTGATATCCTCTTCCTCATCTTTCAAGAAAGTGGGTTCATATGGCTATCAACTTTTGCATTTACGAACCTACCCCTTTTTCTTTTTGGAAGTGTTTTTTGGCCTATGGGCACAAATGCTACTGATGCCCTATTTGAAAACATGAATGACATATGATGGCCATATTTTCATAATCTAGAGTTTGGATCAACCAGAAAGACTTACGATTAAACAAAATAAGATCCTATAGACCTTTATTGAAATCCATTTCCACACAAATAAGTAAACATAAATAGTCCTTGTTGTAATCGTTCATTATCCATATTAATGAACTTTCCGAGAGTATTTTCAATGTCCTCAATGAACTTTTGATGCTCGAAAGGAATAGGGATATGTGGCAACATAACCCAAACATGAATTTTGGTGACATCCGTGTTAGACAGATCGAAATTCTAAAAACATGGACTCAAGAAGAGCGCCTCTCTTCCCCAAAACTAGGGTCTATCTGGCATACATTTGTCATAATCTTCCTAGGAATCAAATTGTATAATGAAAATCCTTTGGAACATAAACAAATATCACAATCATTTTTGGAGGTTGTAAAGATCCATTAATGCAATGCTTCTCACTTTGCCCATAATCTGTTGAATCCACAGATGGAAACCCTATATTATATGAATGTGAATAAATGGTTTACCTCTACATTGTTTATTTTTAAAGCAATCATTTCCTCCATCTTCTCTATAATGTACAATCTTGGAAGAGCTTGAGGTTGGATCGTTGAGATGGTCTCTTTACCATGCGCAACGTCCTTGTAGGAGGCTAAAGTAGAAAGCCATTTGGAACCCATTTCTCCCCCGAATAGTCTCAATACTCTAAAAATAACAAATTACTAGAGATTTTGTATGCACTCAGCTGACAAGAGTCCAATAAGTGTTTTTCCTCATAAATAAGACAACGAAAGATTATAGGAATTCCAAGACGATGTTCGAAGATCTATTTTAAATCCTTCACCTTGGCTTCCACATGAACTCAGATTGGTATAGATTTTCCACTAAGGGTTTTAACAAAAATTTGAAACCCTTGCATATGTTTTGGGACTATGTGTTTTCCATCATCCCCATGGAAGGGAGATTTGTAGGGATATTTTGTAAATCTACTTCTTTCTGAGTGGATCTACATATATTGAGGAGGTGTGACTCTGTAAGAAAAAAAAATCATGGATTTATACATATGAGCTTGAAAATCCAGAGAGAGAGAGTTGGGCCCTCAAAAACCAAACCAAAGGCCTGAAAAAAAGAAAAGAAGGAAAGACATGTTGTTCCATTACCCCAAAAAACACCTAGATATGATCAAATCTTGTAATAAGCCTCTTATGAAGAAAGGATCAGTCATCGTCCTCACCTCTAACAAGAACCAAACTAAAAAAATTGTGGTTGAGGGCGGTGGGTCCCGTAGCCATGTAGAACTCAGACAAACTTGAAAGGTCCCTTCTAGGAGAAAGAATGCTTCTGCACAATCAAACACTAACCCAAAATAATGAATAAGCTCATGTATAAGACCCAAATTACTCTGACCAATCCTTGCATCGAGGGCCAAATCATTGTAGAGAATCTCCAGTATAACCCTAGCACTAGTTTCCACCATCCTCTAAGCAAGTTGTTACAACATTAGAATAACAATGGTATTATTTTTTATTTTTGAAAGAAAGTGTTGTTACAATATTAATCTCTTGAATCTCTCAAAATATCAACTTATATACGTGTGTGTGTGTGTGTTACTTATCATCTTTCTAGATGTTACTTATTAATTCTATAATAGATATTTAAAAATTACAAATGTCTGCCATTTAATATATATGTCCCTACCCATTGTGAAGACATTTCTAAATTATGTTCATCATCTCCCTACTTGTGAAGCAACTCCAATATCCTACTAGTTCTCTTTGAAGAGCAACTCGTTATATCTCACATGACCCCATCATACCCCGATTGTTTATTGTGAGTATATTATTTGAACCATGATAGTGACAATGTCTTGCATAGGTGAATGATCATTGCCTATACTTGTTGTCACAACAACATTAATAAATGTACTTGATATACCCCAAAGGCATCAACCACATTTACTAATGTGTTTGATATACACCAATAGGTATATATCAACCACATGCACAATATAAACTCCTTTGCACTACTACAATGGCTCACAAGATAGTTTGTCAACTAGCCAAACAAAGAAATAATAGTGATAGCATTTCAATCATTAAATTGATGTTGATAGGTTTAATTTTTTCAATTTATTGTTTAATAAATCCTAGAAAAAAATATATATATTAACTTTTTTAGTAATAAAAAACAAATTTATAACAAAATACCAAAAATTAATATATACACACTGTTATCTCTATATTTTTTTAAATTTAGGTGTCCCACATATCTATAAATAAGATATATCTTCCCACATATACAATAACCTATAATTTTAATTTTGAATCCAAATGGCTCTCACTGATCATATTTGTGATATTTTCTTTGTGATATTTTCTTAATGTTGTTGTGAGCAAGAACATTAATATTTCCATATTTGAACCATGATAATAACGATATCCTCCGTAGGTAAATGATCATTTCCTATACTTATAATTCTGACAAACTTGTCAGTGGGTTCACTAGATTAGCAATAGCAATGCATTATGTAACGATTAGATTTTGCCTCAATGCATGTTTAGTAGCACAACCTTGTATTGTCGTTTCATAGATAAACTTGTGACATGCCTTCATCCAAAGGAGTGATTATATTGTGCCCATGTATCATCTCAAACATATTATTTTGTTATCGGATAAGTTTAAATAATTTTTATTTATTTATCTTTTCTAATAATTATTATTAAATTTGGTTTATGTACTGGTGGGTAAAATGATAATTTTGCAGGGTTTAAATTGAACTTAAAATGTATAAATCATTTCAATATTTTGAAAAGTTTTTAAGCATTTACATAATATACTTGATAATTAAAATGTGCAATTAATGATTTTTTAAAATTTTAACTATTTTAATATTTTAATCAAATAATATATAAAAATTAATAGAATATTTAATTGTTTATTTTAATTTTTTAATATATAAATGCATATATTCATTCCTAATACAGCGATTTGCATAAACCATAAATTAAGGAATGATTGCATAAACCATTTTTTTTTTCTTTAATTGATTGAATTCAAGATGTAGATGAAAAGACGCCTTGAATATATCTATCTATATATATTATATATATATATATATAATATATATATAATAAATATATATATTCAACGCCTTTTGAAGAAATATATATTTTTTAATTCATTTGAATCAATAAATGGAAAGACTTGATTGAGTGTAGATTATGTAGATTATGTATATTTTATTATGCGACAAACAGGATAAGAGTAAAACATATTTTTATTATTTTAGGTTTTATATATTATTGTCATGTATATATAGAAAAATATATAACTTTCAAAATTGATGATGGTTTTTTTATTAGATATCATTTTGGGATATCATTTTGGGTTTTTTTATTGTTTTTATTTGTAAATTTCCATTATTTTAAGATAGTATGTAGAATTGCATGAGTGGAGGTGAGGATGGATGGGTTTGGGTGTTTAGATTTAATTCAGAGTGATTCTTTCTAACTCCCCAACCATGGTTTTCCTTAATTCTTTATTTACGATCTCCACACTTTAGCCAAAATGCTAGGGTCAATAACTGTGCATCTGCCAAATATTCATTTGGATCCAATATGGTCCAATATGTAAGCACAAGGTTGTGAATGTATAATTCAACAACATTGGATTTTTCCTCCATATTGCAATGTAGGCAAAAATCAATGAATTCCTTAGTTTCCTACATATTGCACTGTAGGCAAAAATCAATGAATTCCTTGGTTTCCTACAGGGGGATGACTCATTTTTATGCAATCATGTTTATATAAAATCAACACCATTTCTCTTTTAGGAATAATGAGAAATTCTTAGAAGGTTATTTGTAATTGATTGTTTCTAAAGAGAGTTGTGCCATGGTGCCTAAAGTTGTTTACAAGGTTGCGTCCTAAGTGTCTCTTGCTTGCAACAATCCTTGCGTCTGATGTAATTGGATTTTCATCTTCTTGTTCTCTTTCTCAATTTGTTCCCTCCTATTTTCTCCATTTAAACTCAGGACGGCCATTTCTTCTTTCATTTTATTCATCTCATCCTCCATTATAGAAATATTAGTTACAACTTTGGATTGGGTGATCCTCTTCCACCAATGAGTCTATAATTTCTCTTTCTCCACCTTGAGTAATAATTGTCATAATAGGTGCTCAAGAAGGACTCTTCCTAATGTTCCTGTAGCAGGACAAGAGAAAAAGAAGAAAGGTCTCCTTGGGGCTCATCACTTAGCTTCCCTTTTAGTTTCCTGTAATTTCGCAAGCTACTCTTGTAGCAAGACATCCTATTCCTTTAGATGGGAAACCTACCCTTGTGATGCTAATTATTAATTTATTCCTTCAAGGAGCACTTGAATTTCTTTAAGTTGTGCCTTTGGTTCTTGTGATGTTTTCTCCTTTACATCATGTAGCCTTTCTTCATCTAGACTAGGATTATCCTTAATAGGGAAAGGGATAGAAAAAGGAGGCTTTGGCTTGTCATTGTACCCTACCTTGGTGATTTCCATTCTGGCATTTGTTGAACTCTTCTAAGATTTTTCAAACGGTACATGGGCCTCTATGAAGTTTTGTTTGTCCATATCAACAAAATCCATCCAAGAAATGAAATGTTGAATATTTTCTAATGCATCCACGACTCACACATTAATTAGACCATGATGGGCTAGGTAATTTTTCTTACCCTCTTTGACCTTGGTGCTCATATCCTTGAGGGATTGGAGGAGGAATTATTGGATACTTAACGACTCATGAGATGGTAGGCCAGCTTGAAAAATAAGCTAGTAGAGGAGTCTAAATTGTTAGGCATACAGTATACTTAGGCTACCCTCACTAGAAATGTATTTGAGAATATGGTAGTGTTGTAGCTGCTACAACCACCCTCCAAAATTTTGCCCATGCTTTGATTTTGGAGCCTCCCTTCTGTCCACGGGAGCTTATCTTTCAATGTTGTCAAGTATTCATGCTATTCTTCTTCCTGCATCAGTATTCCTATCAGCTCTTCAAATTTCAGGATCTTCTCTCTGCCATCTTTCCCAGTGATGAACATTCGGTAATCATTAGTGACACCATTAATTGTAATAGTTACAAGATCTGTATCGTCAATTGTATGACCAATGTCCGCTAATTTTTTTTTCAGATCCTTGATCCTTGCTACGAATGAAGAAATTGTTTCATTCTCCTCCATCTTCAGGGATAGGATCTTACTCTTGAGGAACAGAAAATGATTTGAATTCCTAATCTCATACAAATCCTTTAGAATTCCCCATATTTCGTTAGCTGTCTTACAATCTCTAATGTGTGGTATGATGCAATCTTTCACTAACATCTTCAACAGTTTCCTTGTTCTACCTTATCGCTTCTCCCAATCTGGGATCGATGTTGATCGAGCTATGGGCCTCAGCTCATCCCCATTCACAATTGTCTAAGCACTCTGCACTTTTAGTAGAGTTTGCATTTTAAATTTCCAATTTTCATAATTGGAACCATTGAGTTTGTTATGCTCATTCAAGCATGCTTCAAACATGTTGTTATTCATCTTGGCGATTTAGAAAAAAAAATCGACAGGTGAATAAAAATGTTAGATTAACCCCAGATCTATGGCAGAGATAGATCATGGATCTTCAATGTTGTTTGATCTCGCAGCACACCCGTTGATCACGTGGCTTCCTTCACAGCCTCCAAACAACCTTTTGTTGTCAGCGTCTGCAGCCTTCTCCAAGATGCAGCCTTCTCTCGGAGACTTTTTGTTGTTTACACGATTGTCGCATATATACACCCTATATCCGAGACTGTCGAAGATATACACCAATTTTCTGAGACGTCGTCGTAGATGTACACCTAATATCCAAGATAGTGGCAGATATACACCAATTTTCTGAGACGATTTCGTCGCGCTTATCCACTCAAAACCTGTGATGATTTCGGTTTAGTTAGACCCACTAGACAGTGTACAGGTTTCTCAGCCCTGACGCTCTGATATCATGATAAAAATGACAATGTTTGTATTAGTAAAATAAAACCAACGGGTCAACTCTACGAAAGAGAGTCTGAACTAGGAGATTATGGCTCTGTAGAATGCTCTATATTGTTCATGCACATTACGCATTAAATAGAAAACATGGTTTTAGGGAAGTTAGAACAACATCCTAAGAAATAGAAACTAATTTCTATCATGAGGTTACGTGAACCAACTCAACCTATTCTAAGATATTCTCCATTATCTTCAACAAACCAATATATCCCAGACCATAGGCCCATTATTTAGGTCTCGTTGTATATGCTCAACTATTTCATTTTGAAATTAATATTTTGAGATAGGTTTGATTTTGAAATTAATATTTTGACATGGGTTTGTTGTAAAGTCCTTTTTTGACGAAAGCAACCAATATATCTCAGGCCATAGATTATTATTTATATCTGATTGTATCTATTGACCATTATATTTTAAATCTAAACAATATAAATTTAACAATGAACATATACAACCCAACTACATTAATGGCCTATACCCTGTAAAGTAAGCATTGCCCTCGAGAAAGGGAAGAATTCATTTCACCGTGAATAGCCATTCCTTCTTCAATCTTGTCCTCGTTACCAATGTAGCAGGTAAATCTATTGTGAAGTATGAGTAAAAGTGTACATCCACAAATACATACAAATAAGAGCATACTCATTTGAGACATACCACTCTCGTGGGATTGTTCTATTAACATAAGGATAATGGTATGTGGTTATGCATGGCCCTACATGCTAAATCAAAATCAATGATCTACATCTACTGTGAAGGTTAAAATTAATAATGTTTAATTCATACTTACTCTGGGCAAATTACTTGCCACCTAAAAGACACTTCTCGCCATAAAAGCGAGTGCAAAGACCAAAATCATCTTTGAAAAACTAATTTCCATACCTCCACAACTATTCGTTTCCATTACCACCATTGCCAATACCGCCTTTCGCTGGGCACCAAATCATCTTTGGAAAACTAATTTCCATACCTCTACAACTATTCGTTTCCATTACCACCCTTGCCAATACCACCTTTCGCTTGGCACCATCACATTAACTATCGTGATGGGGCAAATCCCATGCCTAATTATCCATACTTGGCCCAAGTTCCTAAATTGACAATCCAAATTGATGATCCAAATCTACTTTGAAGCATGTACATGTTGGTATTTAAAATGGAGTATATTTGATGATCCAAATCTAATGTGAAGCATGGACATGTTGGTATTTAAAATGGAGTATATCCTCCACATTTGGCTTTGAAATGGGATATATCCTCCACAATTGGCTTATCACCTCGCGTAAAGAGGTATTTCCTCAATAATATTTACTGAAGCATTCTCGACAAACAACTTACCATTAATTATGTTGGTCACCCTATATCCTATTTTTGGGATATGACACGGTAAAATTAAATATTAAAATTACATTTTTATGGACAAATAACTTACCATTAATTATTTTGTCACCCCATATTTTATTTTTAGGATAGGACACTAATAAAATTATTAAGTTTTTTTAAGAATTCATAATTTTGATGTTGATTTTGAAAAGTGTTGATACAACATTATTTTTTTTGTTTGGAGTTTATTTTTGTCACTTTAAATTTTCTTATTAAGTATAACATTATTTTAAATGGTGATTTTCATGTCCATTTTAAAAAGTGTTGATGTAGCATTGATTTGACACGTAAATTTTCTTATATTTTGAGCATGCACATTTTCTTAAATGTTTGTTATTTAATTATTTTTCAAGTTGTCATGTTCTTTTTCTTTTTTCTCTTCAAGTAATTTTTTTTTAAAGGATTTTTGAAGTTTTTTTTTTTTTTTTTTTTTTTTGTTTTTTCTTTCCAATGTTTTATGATGAAATATTTTTTTTTTAGCAAAGCTTTAAAATATACTAACCTAATAATTGAAGATAGAATTTTTTTTTTTTTTTATATATTTATGTATTGTTAATACTACCTCAAACGAAGACTATTGTCACTAAAAAATATAATAATTTTTTTTTTTTTTTTTTTTTTATTGTCACTAAAAAATTAATTATTTTTTTTTTTTTTTTTTGGATAAAGACTAAATCTATTAATAAAGGAAAAAGTATAGTACAATCAAGCCTGGAGACAGGCAGAGCCAAGAGAAACAAGAACATAGGCAGCCGGAAAGGATATGCAATCCACCTCGACTCCTAGAAGCGATGAGAAGAGAGAAGAACACCGCGAGAAGTGACTAGAAGAACCGGAGAACAAAACAAAGCATATGATTCTACCCAACATGGGAGGGATCAACTATGCGGAATTTTTTCCCTTTCTTTTTGCCCACTTTGACCCATTCAGGAGGGCACTGCTAAACTGGCATGATTTGCAAACTGAGCTGGGTTGATTGAGAGATTTCCTTATCTGAATCCGAGGTGGAGGATTCATGATTCCCTTTCTGGGAGCTTGGCTAGACAGAAAGATCCTCAGGGTCAGCCGAGGGCGGTTCCTGTGCTGTCTTGGTCTCCATTTCTTCCTCATTCATATCCTCTTCATCCGAGCTAAGATCAAAATCATCCATGGGGGGAGGGTCATGAGGCTTCCAGCTTTTGGATTTCTGCTTAGGATTGGCTTTCTTTTTTGGGGCAGACCTCGAGGGATAAGAGCTCTGAAGGTGCCCTGTGAGATGGCAGTTGCGGCATCGGAAAGCTGTATTCTCGTAATCCAAGTACTGAGTCCAATGAAAGTCTCCAATTTTGAGATTGATCTTGTCCGGAAGACCTTTGCTGATGTCTATTTCTGCACATATTCTTGCAAAGGTGTATAGGCCGTTTTCCCCTCTAGAAATGTCTGTGTCTAGGAAGCGGCCTAGAGAGTTGCCGATTCCTTGGAATACTGCAAAGTGCCAAAGATGAGCTGGGAGATTAGGAAGTCTGACCCAGATTGGGAGCTTGGTGATGATTGCCGAAGATGGATCGAACTCCAGGAACCAGGGGGTGAGGAATAAACCTGCTGAGTCCCAGAACCAAGGCCCTGCTTTTAGAGCTTTTTGGTAGTCCTCCTCAAAAGCAAACACTGTTATGAAAAAGCCCTTTGAGCATAATAAAACCTTGCAATTGTTGGTTCAGTTAGTGTGGATCCACTGGTAGAGATCTGCTGTCCGTGGCCACAACCCATTGAACCTGCAAATAATGCCATGCTCAGCAAACTGTTGGGTTTGCTCATCTAGTGATGGATGCATTATTTCGATGGAAGGAGTCTCCTCAAGTTTTTCCACCAGAAAAGGTTTGGGAGCCTGAACTGTTGGGACTGTCTTTTCCTGCCTCGGTGAATGGACAACATCCTTGTATGAGAATGCCTTGGCTGAGGAAGACTGTCCTATCGCTCCCCCTCTCAATCTAAGGGAAAGGATAATGGAGGCATTTCTTTTAATGCTGTAGAATGAAAGGGGGTAGAGATCCTCTAGATGTTTACCTTCGTGAAGAAGTCGTTGAGCTGCAGATGGAATTCCTAGCTTAAGTTTCAGCGCATGCATGAGGTCCCTCACGAGATCCTGAGAGCCTACCCAATGCATCAGAGTTTTGGCTGAGAGGAGCTTGATCTAGATCTGAAACAAGGCATTCCAGGACGTTTCATCTCGCTCAGGCATTTCGTCAAACAGTTCAGACGCTAAGTCTGAACGTCTGAGTTTCGCAGAGCCCACTTCCATGGTATTCCAGGAGAACACCCTTTGTGCAGTCATTTCTTGAGGCGCCTCGCTCGCATCTTCGCTCCTCACAGGAATGGTGGCCAGTAAGTTCTTTGTCCATCCTTCAGGCCCTAGAAGCTCCACGATATTTGCGTTAGCATAGGCCTGCTCCGCTTCAGCCGGGTCGGAGCTCGAAACCTGGATCTTTTCTACTGTGCTCTCCAAGAATTCCTGATAGGCTGCGCGAAACTGAGATTCGCAGCTTGGCAAGGCATCGAGATCCGTCACGAACAGAGGCCTGGGCCTCGATGCCCAGGGCTTGGGAACCCTCGCTTGATCAGTCTCTAGCACAATGCTGTTGGATTTCAGGTATTCGATGCGATTGAGGAGAGTATTACGCACATGCAGCGAGTCCTTCGGGCCACCATGGCCATCAAAAAGACTGATCGCAACCTGGCTCTGGTCCGCCATCGTGCTCACTCCCCAACCTACGGTCAACCTTGCTCTTATCATCTTCCCAAAATAGGTTTCAAAAGGTAGTGGGCTTGTCCCGGTTTAGACTAACTACTCGCACGATGAGCTACGACCTTCCTCGGGATCGAACACAAGACCGGTCCGTCATGACGAGGCCGACTTTACCACTACGCCGCCTCCACGACCTTAAAAGGTAGTGGGCTTGGCCCGGTTTAGACTAACTACTCGCACGACGAGCTACGACCTTGCTCGGGATCGAACACAAGACCGGTCCGTCATGACGAGGCCGACTTTACCACTACGCCGCCTCCACGACCTTAAAAGGTAGTGGGCTTGGCCCGGTTTAAGACTAACTACTCGCACGACGAGCTACGACCTTGCTCGGGATCGAACACAAGACCGGTCCGTCATGACGAGGCCGACTTTACCACTACGCCGCCTCCACGACCTTTTTTAATTAATATTAAGAGGGGTTAAATCTTTTATTTTTTAATAGTGAAATCGATTTAGTATTATCAAAAGTGTTTTGCACCTAAAATATTGAAGTTTAAGACTTTAAATTAGATTTCCAAAAATTTCCACACAATTTTACCCCAATATGTTATATTAGCTTGTCAGTTGCGAAATTTCTTTATAGTGGTGGAAATGCTCATTAAATTTTATTACATCAGTAAAATCCATGGTGTTGAGAATGCAATGCTGGGTCTTGCTGTTCTAGAACGCCCAAATAGTCAGGATTTCACTAAGACATTCTCGATCGGGAGATGGTTGGAGTACGCCTTTTTCGTGCGCATCTATCCACGTGACAGCTTTTTGGCCATTGAACAAATGCACGCTTCCAATAAATTAGTGAAGAACGTGGTGTATATATAGCTGTTGGTATGTGATTTGACAGGCAGATACGACAAACGAAATGGTTATCATGAAACGAAGGGTAGATGGTGGAGGAAAGACCACATAATTTGTTCTCGTGCCCAAATCGGTGTTACAAATATTCTAGGGTTTGACAATTTTTCTGTTCTTACAAGCAGTTTTGTGTACGTACGTCACCTAAATCAATTGGGATCGTTAGTCAATTTCTTTTGCTCATTTCTCATTTGGTCACTCTGCGTCCAATTTTACTGCCGGGCTTCAACTTTGATCAATTCGGAGCAGTGCCGAAATGGCGCATTCTGCGCTTAAATAGGGGAAAGCGCCGTGTACTAGAAAGAAATAACCAAAGATAATTGGAGAAAAAGAATAATTTTTTTTTTCCACCAAAAAAAAAACTTATTATGTAATGTAAAGAATGTTACATATGTAGAATTTTCTAAATCTTTTTGGACAAATAGAAATAGCCTAATATACCAAAAAAAAAACAAGTACCAAGATAGAAGACAAAAATACAGTACTGCGAGACACTCAATGTGGGCAACAAAAGCCCCAAAACAATTAGAACAGAGTATAATGATTCACCTCCTAGACATTTTTGCCAAAGAGCAACCACCATCACCCAAAAGCAAAGGACCCTTTATTGTTTGCAATCAATGCAGTCATATCTAATAGCCTTAGAGTTTTTGTTTCGATGCCGGAGATGGTAGTAGTTTTTCTACCGCTCTTGGCGAGGTGCGACACCATCGAACACTTTCTTTTCACCAATACTTATGTTCATGGACTACGCCTAACCATTAATCTACTTAGTTTGTTTTTCACAACCAAGTATCATTATGCTTCCTTTATACCAATGAACACCCATACACATTCATTATCATAAACAATTATACAAGAGAACACAATTGCACAGTATAAAGGGAGGGGCAACTCCCTGAACAATGAGTCTGCCCGAATAATATATTATAGAACCTTTCAATGTTACAAAGCTTTACAAGTATACTTGGAAACACCAAGTTTCATACTTAGCCAAAATTACAACTTCTCACACCTCCGTGTGATAACCAAGATTCTTTGCTCAAGCTCAGCAGGTGCGCTCTCACATAGGCTGCCAACCAAACTTCACAACCGAACCTTGTGCTGATGGGCAGGCACCCTTCGTTTACCTCCACACGGTGGGCAGGCGACCTCACCCGACTCCCCTTTTCCACCTCCGCGTTTAGCCTTACACGACGGGCAGGCACTCACTCGAGCCACCCAAGAACTCGTGTCAACTGAGTGCTTGACGCCTCTTCCCGTGCTCTACTTGAACATCGGTGCCTTCACCCGAATGGTGGGCGACCTCTACTCATGCCTTGACCTTCTTTCCAAGACTTTGTGCTACTGTATGGAGCTCCCCAAGGTTGGGTGCATGAGAACTGTGCCTTCACCTTTTGTTGCGGCTCTTCTAACTCCTCACACTTCTTGTGTTGAAGACTTACTCGAATGCTTGAGCGATGTCCAAATGACTCCATCACATGTTTTATTTATACCTAAGTCACCTGACACGAGGATTCGGGACATGTAGGATTCGAGATTCGTGGTGTCGGATTCGGACACGCTGACCCCCCGGAACAGGACACGTTAGGACACGTTATATATTATTT
>APFE031236728.1:0-14389 GCA_000404065.3 Pinus taeda | reverse complement strand
GAGAATCCTGGTTGGTAGAGAGTGTATGGATGGATAATCGTTTGAGGGGAGGCTCGATGGTCCTTTGTTCGAGGGGAGGATTGTTGGGTATACGACCAAAGTCCCACATTGACTAGAAGTGGGGAGGATCATGGGTATATAAGGATGGACAAATATCTCCATTGGTATGAGGCCTTTTGGGGTAAGTCCAAAAGCAAATCCATGAGGGCTTAGGCCCAAAGTGGACAATATCATACCATTGTGGAGATATGTGGTGTCCAGAGTCCTTACAGGAATTTTTTTAAATCTAAGTTATAGTTGTCAAATTTCAATATTTTGGGTGCTTTAGAGGTTTTTGATGGTATTGAATCTATTTCTATCATAAAAAAACATGATTCAAACACTACTATTGCAAGATTTTTTGAAATCTTTTACCCAGATTCCGTTCCTCCGACTCCCATTTCTTCTTTCAATGGCTGCTTTCCTGCCATTGGAACTTTCTTCTTCGCTTATCCAACCACTTGTTGGACTACTCTTAGGTGTAAGATCAATGGATGGATTCATGTGGATGTTAGTTTCATTACGTTTAGGTTTAAATTGTACAAAATTGAAAAGTGATTAATGGTGGAATTAAATGTTAATGTGGTGGATAAAAATTATCATTTATAATTTATGTAATAATATTTTATAATTGAGTAGAATATTTTCTATTTAATATTAAAGATAAATTTATAGGATTTGGAAAAAAGAAAATAAATATTGTTATTATTATTTTGTAATTTTTTCAAAATGATGTAAAGTGTTTGCATAAGAGAATAATGAATATTTGTGTTAGTTTGCCACCTTGAGTTCTTTGGTTGATCATCAGAAGGAATGTTATGCCACAACTATTCATATTACATATAAAAGTTATACCTAAGCTTAACATGATTTCCATGGCTTTTTGATGACTCCAATTGAGTTAAGGATGGCTAAAAGGTATATTATGAAGGTATTCACATATGTTCCATCACCCTCAAGTTTTGATATTTTGATATAATATAATGAGCTTTGATATTTAGTGTTTTGCACAAAGACTATATAAACTTAGTGGAAACACTCATGGAAATAAAGAACAATTAGATGAAACATGGGATGCATATTATTCACAAACATACACATAAATATCGTGACCCTTGGTTTTCATAGTCTAAGAGGTCTCTTGAACATCTATGACTCTCGGCCTTCACTTGAGCCTTTTCATCTTCTCCTTAAGTGATTGTGCCAAATTTATATAACCCCAAGGATTATGCTACCATCATGACCCCCTAATCCAAATGGGTGTATATAAGTCTAAGTATATAACTAAAATACAAAAGTGTATGGCAACCAATGGTTGGATGTGCTCTCTGAAATGGCGGTTTAAGGAATACCACAAACCAAATAAGGTAGTAAGAGTCGAAGTCTTCTACTGATGGTGGTTTAAGGCTAACCACCAACTCTAGAATTAGGCCCAAAGCAATTTCTAGAATATTTCTCAATGTGGATAGAAGCTAGTTTTTGGTGAAGTGAAAGTGCCCCCTAATAACAATTTAAAGATGACTATAAACTATTCAAGTGGGTAGAAAAAGCCAAATAATTCTACATGTGGTGGTTTAAGATTGACCACCAACCAAATCACATTCATGGAACATGAGTTTGTCTCTGGCTACAAATCTAACTCTAGCTTTGGATGATTTTGGTTCTAGGCTATAACTTCAGGCTTTAGTTCAGGGCATGGCTCACACTTTCTTGATATAACTTCGAATCCAATAGTTGACCATTGATTCCTCCATGCCAAATATAAGGTGAAAGGATGAATATATCTTCATTGGAAGACGTGTCAATACTCAAGAATGAAATATGACGTATGATCAATATATATCTTCTTATGTGTTGAAGACCATTGCAAAGAAGCGATCCATCTAAGCTGAATCTTATCTCTTGTAGGATTCTTATGTATAAAAAAAATGTTTGAATGATGAGTTTGTTTTCCACAATGATCATAAGGGTGAAGATCAAAACAATGATCTTTCAAATGGCTAACTCAATCACAATGTTGGCATTTATGAATCTGATGTGATTGTGGAAGTGGAGCAAGAGAGGATGAGTAGTCTTGATGAAATCCAATGCTATAAAACTAGATTTGCTTAGAGTAGTCTAGAATGTGAAAGAACAGTTGTTTTTCATATCCAAGACTGATTTTGTTCTTGTTGCTGATAAATTATTCCCAAGGCTTGATGATCGGCTTGGGTAGTGAAAATTGAACTTCATATTCGTTTAATATGCTCCTGAAGTGGCTTCATTAATATGATCAAGTGTTGGTTTTTTATGGGAATGAACCTCAGTCTCAAAAATGTATTTATTTTGAATAAGAACCAATTCAAAATGTTGATTCCTTTGTTGTAGTTCATCTAATTGGAGCTATGATTTGAGCCACACAAAATTTATTTTTTCTCGGGCATGTTTTGAACATATTTGAATATCGTGAGAATGGCTTTGCTCATTTTGACTATATCATGAAAAATAGAAGGTATTAGTTGACTCAATAACTTTGACACCTTAGTAATTCTAACTATTTTCTCAACAACTCACATAATTGAAGAGTGTTGACATTAATTGGAAATGTGCCTGTTCACAATGGAATTTATATGGTAAACTTCAAAATAACTTTTTTCAACTTACCAACATTCTTTAGCATTAATGATAAGAAGGAAATCCTGCCTCATATCATGTAATCAGAGAATACTTCTAGGAACACTTTCAAACAATACTATGAACTTGTTCTCATATCTACAGTACAACACACAAGCTTCATGTAGAGATTATGAACAATAATAATGGGCCAGAAACGTTGAATCCTTTCCTGTATTACATACAAATATTCATGGAAAATTTGAACTTGATCTCAGAGCCAAATGACTCTAGGAGTAAAATTATGGAGTGAAATAAGAGTTTTTAAAGATAAATATTTTTGTAGCAACCTTCTTTGTCTACATAATGCCAACTCAGACAATTGTAGAAGTGTTTTTGCATGCATAAGATTCATGTAATCAAGGATCTAACATCAAAGGGAAGCCAGAGTCATGGACATAATGGGTAGGTCTAAGCAGGATAAGGCGTTTCTGCTCTCTTTCACAACATGATGAATACTATAGAATGACACCCAAAGAAAGTAGTGCCAACTAAGAGGGTTCTCACAGTGTTTTTGCAGGAAGGATAACAATGAAAGGATTATAATGGCGTAAACAGTTAAGAGTACAACCTATGCTAGCCTTGGAAATCAAATTAATGGGGATATACTAGTTAAGCACTAAGGTTTTCTTTCTCATTAAGATGGACACAAAGGAAAACTAAGATTGCAAAAAAAAGGACCACAAAATATATGGTTCACAAATTCAAAGGCCACAAAAAACCTAGCCCAAACCAATCAGTAAGGTAGGTATATTCCTACTCCAATTCAACTATAGGAAACTATTGACGGTGTTGGATCCACCAACATTAGGGGATCACCCCAGTATGAAGTCCCAACTAGACCTCACACAGTTTGATGTGGGAGTCCCATCCGATACGATGGCCCAGTTGCCATTATCTTAAGGATTTTCCTCAACTCTTGCTTGTCAGCACAGGAGAGTGGTTTGCTTTGTCTTCAAGAAGTGAGGTTCGCGTTCCTGGTGAGTGTACATTTCACTTGTGTCAATGGTTCTTTCCCTATCGAGGGAGAGGGTGAGAGTGAGTTCCAAGTTGATTGGGAGTAGTCCCAACACTGCTAGGAACACACAACACAACAAGACATACACAGCTTCCGGTGGAGTAGTCCACACGGATGCAGAAATCACAACACACAAGGGAATATAACACGTATAAAAATCAGTGGATTAGTCCACGCTAGTGCAATGGTAGTTTACAAAAAGTTCCATGTAAAAGGCATGTCTGATGTCCGGGAGAGTAGTCTACACAGGCAAGACAATACTAATAGCATATACAACACATTCCCATTAACATATTATGCATTACAACAAGTGAAATAGTTCAAGTGTAGAACACAGGTTAAAGCAACATGCATCACACGTGTTAAAGATTAGTGTTACAACAATTACAATACATGTGTGAAAACGTGCTGGCTTGGTAGCAGGATTTTGAATTAAGCGAAAGTTCCAAAACACATCGTTACACCATACATCACTAACCCCGTGTGAGAGGTGTTGGAGCTACTACTTACTGCTCAAAGGAAATATTACAGACTCTCTTGGCTATGTGGGAGGAGTTGAGGTGGAAAAGTCCTTTGCATGTACAAATGAGGGGGTATTTATATCCAAGGGTGAAAACTGACCCTTGTGTTTGTTCGACTACCCTCATGACTTTTTGACTTCCATGACTTTTTGACTTTACATGGCTCTTTATATAGCAAGTGGGTCTCTTGGACTTCCACATTACATTACATTGATTGACAGCATAGCCCATAGTGGAGATGTGGGCGACATGACTCATGAAATGACTTGACATGACAGTGTTGGTACATTCGTGTTGCTGCTGGAGTGCATGTCGAGCTACAGTGTTGTTGGGTGATGGATGTCTTCATGGTGTATCACAGCTTCACCTCCACATGGAAAAGTGCGTAGAGTCTTCGATGGTCTTTGGTTCGCTTGATGATGCTTAGGCATGTTGCTCCTTGCTTGCATGTTGGAAGGCTAGATAGGCTCATCTGTTCATGAAAGGTGCATGTTCGTCCGTTCGTCTGTTCGTAAGCAAATGTTGCATGTTTTATCATCCACCCATCCACAGACATATCTTTTCATGATCATCCGTTCATGAGCACATATCTTTGCATGCATCGTTCGTTCATCTGTTGCTGAACTTGTCCTTCTACATGTCCTCCCTTCATTCATCCCATTCCCTGTCTTGCCATGTTTTATGGTGTACCTATACCTGCAGTCACTCATGAAGAAATGACATCAAATCCAAAACCTCCTAGTCTACCATGACACATGATCATTTTGGATGCAGGTAACTAGGATAGGCAGGAAGGTTGTGAAGCGGGATGATGGCTCCGGGCACTACTGATGAAAACTGTGCAAGAGTCCCTGAGTGATGAAGATGGGCAATCCAAGTTGATGGTGATTGTCTATGAGGTCTGGCTTGGCTGGAAGGAAAAATTGCACAAATTTTGGGAGGGACAGTCTGGCTGTAGGAAGGCAAGGTAGGCAGGATCTGCGCAGTTTCCAGAATGAGCAGACAACAGGGGTTGGAAGGCTAAATTTATGCAATTTTTGAGTTGCAAGGAGGGCCAATAGGTAAAGATTGCACATTTTTTGGGAGGAAATGTCATGGGGTCACTGGAATCTAATACAACGCCATTCCCAGAGGGAAATGGCAATTGGAATCTAGGTCACAGGTAGCAGAAACTGCGTAATTCCTGGAGGGAACTGGAAGTTTGCTGCTAGGAGCTACTGGGAAAGGAAACTACACTGAGGTTGGGAGGCTAGCCTGCTGATCATCTCTACGCAATTTTTGAGCTAAGCGAATTACTGGGTAGTAGATGGCCTGCTCATGAAAGCTACGAATTTCTTGGATAAGCAGTTGGTCGACTGCTGGGATGACTGACTGGGAAAACTGCGCAATTTTCTGAGGGAGACAGGGATAGGAACTTGGTGTATGTCTGACCTATCTGCATAATATCTTCAGTCAGTTGACCGAGTAAGGTCATTGGCCTCTGAACAATTTTTAGGGGATTCAGTTCTGGGGTGACTGTCGAGTCCAATTGTCCAGGTGGTTAGTATGAAAGTGGATTGAATTGCTTGCAGGCAGTGTAACCTCAAAAGACTTACTGGATGCTTCTGTGTTGTTCTAGTTTACAGTCGATCGGGTTGAAGGTGAGGTGATGGTCTGGCTGTCAAAGGGGAGTCTGGTCTTTAGAACTTCAGCAAAAATGACTAAGTGTGTGAACAATAGAAAGATGCATAGGTGATTAGGAAAACACACACTCTCATGACTCAACAACAAAATGACTCAAACCATCCAGACACACATGTTCAACATGACTGACCAATAATGCAAGTGACAAGTGTGACACTCATGATTGAACGTTCATTGATTGAGACAATGCTTGCACGACAGTGAATGTGACTCTGTATGTGAGTGTGACAGATGATTTCATAGCGAACACAACAAGCACATACAAAACAAAGACTTTGAACATAATCAGAACATGGTCTTAAGCATGAATTAGTCACCAACATGCAGAAACTTGAATGAAATGGACAAGCAAGGTAGATGCAAGGACTCACACGAGCTCACAGAGTGAACTTGAGTGTGTGCAGTCATCAAGTGAAACTCTCAAGGGAGGCTTTGAAATTGGGTGCAGGCCAAAATTTTGGAGGGTGGTTGTAGCTGCTACAACAGTTGGTGATACACTGGTAGAACTCCAGCTTCTCTCTTTTAGTTCATTGCTAGCATAGGGCCTTGGTATTTCAGGGAGTATTGAATTTTTGTGTGGGTCACTTCGACTTCCCCACTTACCCCATGGACATACATGGTCCACCCTTTAACAACTAAGTCAAACACAATCAAAACCTTAGCTTGATCTCAATGTTTCGAATTTGGGAAGGGTAGTTTAGCTCGTGAGTTGAAGATTTTTAGAGTATAAGTTTCCATCTCTGGTGTTGCTCTGTTGCGAGTAGGCCTAAACAGTACCCCGAAGGAGTCACTAAGAAACACACCCATTGCTCCACTGCCAGCGAGCTTGGATAGTACCCTGATGGAGTTGCATCCTTCAGCTCTCTGTGCAGGAAGCCTTTCTCTTCTTTTTCCTTTGTATTTTTCAAGAGGACTGTGCATAGGGATTTATTTATTTTTGGGGCAAAATAGGGATCCCAACTTATTGAGAGTAGAAGAGGTTGTTCCTTTAGAGAAGCACGTAAGACCTCTTACATAGGTTTGCTTGTTTGGATTTTCCCCTTCTCCATTTCTACTAGTTGGATGAGCTTGAACACACAGACCAGAAGGCTGAGTATAGACATGGGGCTTCCTAGTGTGGACACAGGTTCATGGTTGGACCAAAACATCCCTTGCAGATGGTTTTTATTTTCCGTCAAGACTTCATCGGCCATAGGTTATAACCAAGTACAGGGAAGACGGACACAAGACTGGCCAAGTGTTGCAATGTCACAAGTCTCTTCAAATTTCATCCACATACTCTATTCAAAATCCAGAATGTAGTAGTTGGCAGCACTTATTTTCGGAAACAAAAATAGTAATATACCAAGCAAACAAAACAAACGCAAACAAAAATAGTAAGCAAAGAAAACAAAGTGAAAACAACAACAAGAAAGCAAAGCAACCAAGTTAGCAAGCAAACAATCATGCAAACCAGAAAGCAAAGACAAGAGAAAAAGAAACACTACTCCTACTCCTACATTAAATGGTCAGAGTTACGTGAAATGAAATTTCCAATGAAGCCACCATAGGCGTACCCGACCTATAGTCACAAAGATACGAGCGATTAAAAAAAATAAAAAATAGTGTGCAACAGAAAATGAAAAAACATGAAAATCTTGCACACAAGAGAGAAGGTATTTCCTATGGGTGGAAGAATCTATCACAACCACGCAACACACGTTCTTACCTCTTCTGTGAATATCATTTTTCAACAAACCTCAGAGGCCTTTTGCGAGTGTGTGTTGTTCTGCACCAAGTTCGTCAATGAGTGCAAGGAAGGACTGAAGCTTGTTACCTGCAACATGAATCGCCAAGTAAGATTGTTCCAACCATTCAATGATTAGATCATACAATTCGTGATGGCTGTTCTGAAATATTTGTAATATTTGAGTAGACGAAATCTTTATTGGAGAGAGGGGATCACGATGGGAATCTGATACAGATATATAGATCTGTTCATTCTCATCAGTTGTGTCAAGACAGTGAGGGCCTGCCATAGCCATCAGTGCAAGCCGAAGTGCCTCACATGCTTGACAAAAGTCTAAGAAGAAAGATGCTACAGGGTGTAGATCATAGTGCGTGAAGCGACTATCATTGGATGTATTGTTGGGAAAATGATAAACTACATGACAACCACCCAATATAGAAGAGAAATTAGACCAGTCAGTCGAGATGCCGGATTCCTAGTTTGACATGAACAAAGAAACCTTTTGAACAACTGTACGGATGCTTTGAATGAGGGAACCAAGTTTGTTTTGCGCTAGGCATGATAGAACACCCACCTGCAACTGGTGAAAAAGTGCAGAGGCATCATGGTCATCATAGAAATGTAGAAAGGATGCCAGCACTTTGAATGTGTGAAACTAGTTCGGGTGTGGAAAAATGGGAGTAACTTGATTCGCATGATAGGTTGTGCACTCGTCATCGCACAGGGAGATTGCTGATGAGATGAGTGGGTAGATTTGATGTGCAAAATTTGAAAAAAGACCAAGGAGTTGATTATGAGAGAGAACATCTGATAAGTGTGATTTCGGATAGAGATGATCAACTTCTTCCCATGATTGGATGAGGGACGAACACTCCCAACCCAAACCGGATGTAAGATAGGTGCATGAAGACAGACATGTTGTAAAGGAATCGTGGATTCGATCATTAGTGAAAATCTGAAATTTTGAAATATCATACCCCGAATAGTAAATATTATTTACATGGGGATCCACGTTGAGTGAAACCATGCAGATAGACGGATTGTGCATTAGAAATGAGATCTGATTTGGTTTGAAGGGCTTACCAGAGTCGTGAGGTCCTGACATAACCATCAACGGACATTGAAGTGCCTCGACTCCCTGGCATGTCCCAAAACTTTCCAGAATTGAAAAATTGCATTTTGGGACGTGAACCAGATCATACATGGCTTAAGGATGGTTGTTGTTATTTATTTCAAAACTTCTCTTAGGATGAAATTCATCTCTATCACAGGCTTCATCAAAATTTTGAACAAGCTAACTCAACGAGCTAGCTTCATGCAACACACAAGATGATGGTGGGTGGGAAGAGTCCCTTATGTTGAAACTATTTTCATTATGGACAACCTCATTGCCTTGTGTTGATCGAGGAGATAACTTAAAATATGAAAAAGCAAGAGAATGTGGAGTGTCTCTGACACATGTTGATGCACTATGAATTATATGACACATATGTAAGTGAGGTGCAGAGGAAGCTTCGATATGGATGTCTTCTTTGACTGGTGCGCATTCCAAATCTGAGTTAGAGTGGACATGAGATGAAAATAGATCATATGATGTTCTTGCGAGTTCATCACTACATACGGGAGCATGGGAGTGATGATAGCCCAAGAGGTTGATTGAAAAAATTGATTGTGCATGATGTTTCACCAAGATTCGTGGATCGAGGATCGATCAAGAATGGAAGCTATATGTTTTGAGAGCAATTGATTGTGTATTCATCATCCTGCTCCTCCACCGGTATGATGAGAATGCCTTGCACATGGCTGCAACTTGAGCTAGTAGCTCGAGAATCAGAGAGTGCGTGCAACTAGCTTGTGAAGTAGATCGCTCAAGCGAGTCATGGTGCAAGGAGTCATGGCTTGTAGATGATGGAGGATGGCAGAGATGAAGATTAGACTCAACACTTAGGTTAGGAATGGTGATGTCCTCTTGCAGAATGGAGGGATGATTTTTCACCATAGGCTTTCCTAAGCATTCTAGAATTTCCTCCATTGGGGCAAGAGACAACTGAGTAGATGGATTAGGAAAATGTTGCACAGATTTCTTAGCTTTGCAACCACTATGAGGGGGCACCCTCTTCAACACATGAGATGTCTTGTGGTCCGCTAAAGTTGAGGAAGAAGGGAAATTAGGAGGGTCATCATTTTGTGAGACATGAACCAAGCATTTCAACTCTTGGCTCATGAAGTCAAGGTCCACAAACTGCTCAGTAATTTTGTGATATAGGTGAAGGAAGCAGGTAGAAAATTCCTCAACTGATTCTACAGGCTTCATTCTTAAACAAGATATTATTTCATAGATATCTTGTTGGTCACACTCATCGAAGGCTTGATGGAGCTCCTTGAAGAAATTGAGAAGGGAATGGACGAAAGCAGGTGGCAGGGTATGACACCACCGTTTAGCATGACTATCAAGGGTGAGGAAGAAGAGTATGAAAACAAGGTCATCACTATTGATTTCATGAGATTCAGAGAAATGAAGAAAATCATAAATGTGCTCGATTACGGACGTTCTATCCTCGTCGTCAAACTTTAATAAGGACAAGTGATTGAGAAGCTCATCGGTGATTGATAATTGATTAAGGGAGAAATGGGAGAAGCACCACAAGAGCAGAAATTGTGTATTATTCATTGGGTAGGAGATTCAACCCAGAGGTACATGCTCAGCTTGTCATCTAGCCCTCCTTCTAGCGCCAAAATGTTGACGGTTCTGGATCCGTCAACATCAGGGGATCACCCCGATATGAAGTCCCAACTAGACCTCACACAATTTGGTGTGGGAGTCCCATCCAGTACGATGGCCCAGTTTCCATTATCTTAAGTATTTGCCTCAACTCTTGCTTGTTAGCACAGGAGAGTGGTTTTCTTTGTCTTCAAGAAGTGAGTTTTGCGTGCCTAGTGAATGTAAGTGTCACTTGTGTCAATGGTTCTTTCCCTATTTAGGGAGGAGGTGAGAGTGAGTTCCAAGTCAATTCGGAGTAGTCCCAACACTGCTAGGAACAAAAAACACAATAGGACATACACAGATTTCGGCGGAGTAGTCCACACGAATGCAGTAGTCACAACACACAAGGAAAGATAACACGTATAACACTCAACGGATTAGTCCACGTGAGTGCAATGATAGTTTACATCAAGTTCCATGTGAAAGGCCTGTCAGATGTCCAGGAGAGTAGTCTACATGGGTGAGACAACATTAACGACATATACAACACATTCCCATTAATAGATTATGGATTAAAACAAGTGAAATAGTTCAAATGTAGAACACAGGTTAAAGAAACATGCATCACAATTGTTAAAGATTAGTCTTACAACAGTAGCAATACATGTGAGAAAACATGCTGGCCTGGTAGGAGGCTTTTGAATTAAGGGAAAGTTCCAAGACACATCGTTACACCATACATCATTGACCCCATGTGAGAGGTGTTGGAGCCACTACTTACTCTTCAAAGGAAATATTACATACTCTCTTCGCTATGTGGGAGGAGTTGAGGTGGAAAAGTCCTTTGCATGTACAAATGAGGGTGTATTTATAGCCAAGGGTGAAAACTGACCCTTATGGCTATTTGACTACCCTCACGACTGTTTGACTTCCATGAATTTTCAACTTTACATGACTCTTTGTGTAACAAGTGGGTCTACTGGACTTCCACGTTACATTACATTGACTGAAAACATGGCCCAGGATATGTGGGCGACATGACTCATGACATGACTCGACATGAAAGTGCTGGTACATTCGTGTTGTTGCTGGAGTGCATGTCAAGCTACAGTGTTGTTGGGTGATGGATGTCTTCATGGTGTATCAAAGTTTCACCTTCGCATGGCAAAGTTCGCGAAGTCTTCGATGGTATTTGGTTCACTTGATGAAGCTTAGGCATGTTTCTCCTTGCTTTCATGTTGGAATGCTTGACAGGCTCATCTGTTTGCAAAAGGTGCATGTTTTTCCATTCCTCCATTCGTGAGTACATCTTGCATGTTTGCTCAACCGTCTGTTTGCGAACATATCTTTGCATGATCATCCATTCACAAGCACATCTCTTCGCATGCATCGTTTGTTCATCCATTGGTGAACCTATCCTTCTGGATGCGTTCCCTTTGTTCATCCCATTCTTCATCTTGCCATGTTTGTTTGTGTACCTATACCTATAGTCACTCATGAAGAAACGACATCAAATCCAAAACCTCCTAGTCTACCATGACACACGATCATTTCAGATGTAGGTGACCGGGAGGGGCAGCAAGGCTGTGAATCAGGATGATGGCTCTGTGCATTGCTAATCAAAAGTGCACAAGAGTCACTAAGTGATGAAGATGGGAAATCCAAGTCAATAGTGACTATTTGCGAGGTCTAGCTTAGCTGGAAGGAAAAAAATTACACAAATTTTGGGAGGGATAGTCCAGGCTACAGGAAGGCAAGGTAGGCAGGATTTGTGCAGTTTCTTGAACGAGCGGAGAATAGGGGTTGGAAGGCCAAATTTGCATAATTTTCTAGAGGAATAGGTCGGGCTGCAAGGAGGATCAGCAGGGAGAGATTGCGCAGTTTTTGGGAGGAACTGCCCTGGGGTCACTGGCAGCCAAAACTGCACAATTCCTAGAGGGAACTCGTAGTTGGATGCTGGGTCATTGGAAGCAGAAACTGTGCAATTCCTGGAGGGAACTGGCAATCTGCTACTAGGAGCTGCTGGCAGAGGAAATTGCACTGAGGCTGGGAGTCTGACTTGCAGATCATCTCTGCACAATTTCTGAGCTGAGCAGAATACTGGGCAATAGACAGCCTGCTGATGAAAGGTGTGCAATTTATTGGATGATAGTCTGATCAATTATTGGGACGAATGACTGGGAAAACTGTGCAATTTCTTGAGGGAGATAGGGATGGGCACTTGGTGTCTGTCTGACCTGTCTGCGCAATTTCCTCAGTCAGTTGAGTGAGTAAGATCAATGGCCTTTGTGCAATTTTTTACGGGAGTCAATACGGGTTGACTAACGGGTTCAACTATCCAGATGGTCTGTATGAAAGTAGATTGAATTTCTTGCGAACAACGCGATTTGAAAATACTTTCTTGATGCTTATGTGTTGTTCTGGTTGCTACTCGATCGAGTCGATGGCATGGTTCTTGATAACACATATACACAGAGATTTCCCACTGGATCCCAAAACCAGGGCTACCAGCTTGATTTTTCATTATGTTCCTTTCAATGTTACAATACATATTTATACATGCCGAAGCATCCAATACCATGGACCGAAAACCATCGTGTCCAAAACCATGGACACTATTCAGCAGATAACCTCACACCTACAGGAATAGGAACCTTCACCGGTTTACTATCCTGCATATTAAACCTCTGCAATATTTTCTCGACATACTTCCTCTGGTTTAACCAGAGCTTCCTCTTTGCCTGATCTCTTTTAATTTCCATGCCCACAATATAGTTTGCAGCACCCAGATATTTCATGTCAAATTTGGAGGACAATTGGGTCTTCAAATCCTGGATAATTTCTTTGTCATTTCCAACCAACAACATATCATCCACATACAAGACCAGATAAATAACACGGTCACCAATTAATTTAAAAATACACACAATGATCTGCTTTGCTTCTGGTGAAGCCAAGTCCCTGTATAAATGTATCAAATTTCTGATACCACATCCTTGGTGACTGTTTTAACCCATACAGAGACTTCTTTAACTTGCATACTAGTTCTTTCTTACCCTTCATCGCAAAGCCTTCAGGTTGCTTCAAGTAGATTTCCTCTTCCAAATCCCCGTGAAGAAATGTGTCTTCACATCCATCTGTTCTACCTCAAAATCAAAAGCAGCAACAACAGATAAAAGTAATCTAATAGAAGTTACCTTGGCAACAGGAGAAAAAATATCACCAAAATCAATTCCCGGCACCTGGGGATAACCTTTTGCTACCAACCGAGCTTTGTATTTCTCCACCTTCCCTTCTGCATTTGTCTTCTTCTTGAACACCCATTTGCTGCCAATGGGTTTCCTTCCAGCCGACAACTCCACCAGATCCCAAGCCTCATTTTTTGTGCAAAGATGCCATTTCATCAACCATGGCCTCTTTCCAGAGTTTTCCATCCTCTGAATCCACTGCTTCCTTCACAGTTCTGGGATCATCATCAGTAACAGACAAAGCAAAGTTTGAATAGAAAGCAGATGGATCCTTTCTAGCTGCCTTTTTTCTCGAGCTGATCTTCTCACAGCCGGAGTTTGTGGCTCTTCATCTTCTGATTCCTCCCCTGCTACAGAGTCTGATTCTTCCTCCTTTAGTTCAAACTCTATCTTCACAGGTTCCTTTGGTTGGACTTCATGTTTAATAACATCTTTCACCTCTCTGAACACCACATCTCAATTGTACACAACCTTCCTTGTTACTGGTTCCAAAGCTTATACCCTTTAAACCATCCTTATACCCAATAAAGATGCACTTTTCAGATTTACTATCCAACTTGGTTCGTTTCTCCTTTGGAACATGTACATATGCATCACATCCAAATACCCTCAGATGTGAAAGAGAGGGTTTCTTACCAGTCCATACTTCTTGTGGATTCTTATCCTCCAACACTAATGAAGGTGACCTGTTCACCAGGTAACATGAAGTATCCACCGCTCTGCCCAGAATTCCTGTCCTAACCCAACACCACTGAGCATGCTTCTTGCCCTTTCCATCAATGTCTTGTTCATTCT
>APFE031236727.1:247079-289837 GCA_000404065.3 Pinus taeda | reverse complement strand
GAAGGTGAAGGTTCTTTGGTTAGAAAATGGAGGTGAATACACAAAGAAAGAGTTCTATGAGTTTTATACGAAGGAAGGAATTGAGAGTGGATGGTTCCATACAACCCGCAACAAAATGGTGTTGCTGAGAGGAATAATTGTTCAATATTGGAGGTAGTAAGGGTTATGTTGTATGACCAGGATATGCCACTTTACTTATGGGAAGAGACATGCGATACAACAATATATATACAGAACAAGGTCCCACATAAAGTAATTGGAAATATGACACTAGAGGAGGCATTCATAGGGAAGATGCCATATGTTAGTCACTTCAATATATTTGGTAGTTTGGCGTATTGTCACATTCTAGGAGAGACACATTCCAAGCTGGATTAGACTATAGAAAGGGGGTACTTTGTGGGGTACAATGAGACTCAAAGGCATATTGAATATTGATTCTAGGGGCAAAGATGATTATTGTCAGACACGATGTCAAGTTCATGGAGGATAAGGCATACAAGAGGTCCATGGATTTTCTAGCAGTTGATCTGAGTGAGTATCTGACAGAAGCTCCAACAATTGAGAAATAGTATCAGGGGCAACAAAGCATAAGTATAATTACCAGTACAAGCACAAGCTCAGGTGCAGGTGTTCCTGAGAGTTCAGAGAGTATGGAGAAACAGATGCAACAGGTCAGAGAGATGAGGCAGGGGGCATGGAAGTTGAAATTTCGCCTCTAGAGTTGAAAAGAGGAACCATGAGGTTTAATAGACACTTAGGGCTGCTTAGGAGTTTATGGGAGCTCCTTAGATGGGCAATAGACAATGAAGAAAACTAGACATGTACATTAGCTACATGGACTTAGTCAGTTAGTTAGTAGATAGAAAGCCTTCTAGTTGTTAGGAAGATACAAAACAATAGGTGTAGTGAGATGCTATGGTTGAGGAGTATACCTCAATCATGTAGAATGATGTGTGGGAGGTTGTGCCTAGATCGATAGATAGGGTGGTGGTTGGATCTTGTTGGATCTTTAAGATCAAGGACAATGAAAATTGAAGCATTGAGAAATACAAGGCAAGGTTCATGGCCAAGGGGTTCTCTTAGAAGGAGGGAATAGACTATGAGAAGACATTCGCTCCTGTGGCCAGGTATACTTGTATATGATACATGATCTCACTTTCAACACAAAATAGATGCAGATCTATTAGATGGATGTCAAGACAACATTCCTTAATGGTGAGTTGGAAGAGGAGGTATACATAGAACAACCAGAGGGAGTTGTGGCACACAATAATGAAACCCACATCTGCAGATTGAAGAGAGATTTGTATGAGATCAAGTAGGCTCCCAGGGCATGGTATGAAAAAATCAATAGATAATTGTAGGGAATAAGCTTCATGAAGAGTGAGGCGGATGCCAACCTCTACTACTTGGTGGTTTGGGGAGAGGTTCTCATTCTTGTTCTATATGTGGATGACTTGTTTCTCACAGGTTCACTAGGGCTCATAGAGGAGTGCAAGAGGGGCCTTGCAACGAAGTTCGAGATGGAGGATTTGAGACTTGTGCACTACTTTCTAGGCATGGAGGTATGGTAGATGGATGGAGATATTTTCCTTGGACAAGGGAAATACTGCATCGAGATCTTGAGAAGTGTGAAAATTCCACAAACTGGAATCTTGATGCAACAACTGGAAATTATTCTCCTAATTTTTATTTTAATCAACAATTTATTTATTGTTTCCTACAACAAATATTGAATAACTCACACTGCCACCTATACAAATAAATTTGTATAATAATAAAGGCTGGAAGAAATGCTATCACACACATATAAAATAAGACATTTATTTTTGGAAAAAATTGCCTAGAAAAAACCAACTTGGGAAAATCGGTGCAATAGCTGAGGTTTTTTTTTTTTCCCGGAAAGAAAAATCGTAATTTTCATTATCAAGAAAATTACACGTCGTAAATGCCCATGGCATATGCAATAAGTTGACCTTAGTTAGCAATATAGAGTTGTAGAAACCTGTATCAAAATTCACAAAAATCCCTGTTCGGGTAGGTTGATAGATGTTCAAGTTCTTATATATTTACATATTCAGATAGCTATGCAAAAATATATAACAAAAAGACTGTAACTAGGGATCATTTTCGCTCTGCAAAGCTTGATCCATGTAAGGTCCGTGGTAGTACTGGTAGACCTGTGCCTGAGTGTGTTCTCTGATTGACCATCCTCCTCGAGGATGATACATTGCCTCTTTCGATAACCTATCCGCGACTGCATTGCGTTCCCTATATATATGAGTGCAAGAAGCCAAATCAAATTGTGATTTTATATATAATACATCATCCAATATTGTTCTGAGTGAGCAAGAATGGTGTGTGTATGTGCGATTGAACCAGTTTATGACCATCTTTGAGTCTCCAAAAATATGTAGATGTCGACAGTTTTTGGATAAGGCAAAGTATAATAAATGGCAGAGGGTCATAAGTTCCACATAATTGTTGGTGCCGTTACCCATCCCCAAACTGACATGGAAATAGTGAGAATCTGATTTGTGTAGGATGATGTCACCGCCGCAACCCTGTTCTTGGGCAACACCATTGAAGTATGCCCATGGATTCCTTCTATCAATGGTTTCCGGTGTGATGTGCCTTGTCCTAATGTTCGGTGGCTCCTCTGGATCTCAAGATAGCTCGTGCAATTCTTTGGGATGATCAGGGCCTAATTGATATATTTCCCATGGAAAATATTGCTGTTCTTGCTGATCCAAATGTGCTAGTACACAATCAACGGTAGGTTCCTTGTTTTCTGCGACAAAACATTGTTCCACTAGTTGTTCCAGGCTATGAATATATTTTCCCCAGTCCATTTATGAGTTATCTTAAGGATATGTAGGACCTGAGTCCAAACAATTTGAGTTGTCAGACAAGTAAGGAAGAGGTGATTGGAGGATTCCTCCTCATTCTTGTAGAGGACACACCAAGTTGGTCCAAGGAAAGCCTGCTTTCTAAGGTTATTTCCTGTCAGAATTTTATCCACAATAATGTTCCACATTAGCAATCTAGATCGGGGAGGGATCTAAAGTTTCCATAGGTCTCGCCACCAGTTCTCTAGTACTTGTGGTTTGTGCTTTGCATGAATTATTATGTACCCTATCTTTAGAGAGTATTTCCCATTCTGTGCTAGTCCCCAAAGCATCTCGTTACGCTCATCCTTTAATCTGACATGAGATTTAGATAAAGCACGTAAGTATGTCCCCCAGACCTAGTATCATATATCTGGGATGTCTAAAGTTGTCCCTGATAACCAAGCTTGTTTAAAAACAAAATTGTTTTGAGGGTCACCAATCTGAGCAATGGAGAATATTTCTCTTTGATTTAGAAAGTCTATTAGGGCCTGTGGAAGGAGACGTGCATTTTCACATCCAATCCAAGGATCTATACTGAAGTGGGCTTCCTCACCATTACCAATCCGCTGAGTGAGTCCCTTTCTTATAGTATGGAAGGTGTTCAGAACATCCCTCTAGATGACTGATATGTTCTTTCGGTTATTAAGAAGTAGTGAAATAATATGAGTAGAACTGGATGCCGAATATTGGAAATCTTGTATAGAAAATATTGGCAAAAATATGGAGAGGAATTTTCCTCACCCTATAGGAAATTTTCCGACACCACTTGCCTTCAGAATTTGGGCCTTCTGAGGCACTGCGTCAGGTTTTGCGCTGCTCTACGTCTTGCCTTCTGTTGTATTATGATGAAGTCGTTGTGCCTTTTGCTGACCCGAAAGACGCTTCTTCGACATTCTGCGACTCCTTCCCAACCTATGGAACTAAAAACATCAATATTTCCCAGCAAATCGACTTTGCATCTATAGGCTACTGCATTCCCCAATATCAACCTCTCTGTGGCTCTCTTGCCTCTCTATAAATGTACTCACTAGATCTAGAAACCTTCCTCCAAATTCACTGTCTCTACCCCTCTCTCACTGCTTCGACCTATGACTCTCTCTCCGAAAACTAATTGCTTCTACTCTCGAAATCAATCTAACAAGAAATCAATTTTCTCAAATGTTTTCTCCAAGTGACCATTGACTTCTTCTTATAATCCTCTCTTGGGACTCCAACAAACAAGATTAAATTTTAATTGATGGATAGGATTAACTTGAAGTCAATCCGTGTGAGTTTTTAGATCATTCACACCTTGACTTAATTAATTATGTGTAATTAACCATATTCCCTAAGTTAAGACTTAGGAAATATTTAAAAACTGGCTAATAATCTAATTAAGCCATTTCTAGGTGGAATTTTTAAACACGATTTCTGGGTTTTAGAGATCTCCTGTACTCTATCCTCTCCACAAGTTTTCAAGGCTTTGACTTATCCATTTCTACAAAAAAAACACCCCCTCTTAGTGAGGAATGTGTTCTAGTGCTCTATTGCACACTTTGTAGCAACACCCTGTCTCTGCATCATCTCCTGTCACGCGGCTGATGTCTGAATGCTGCTTCCCACCAACCACTCTAAAAATCTGATATGTGCTGCATATATTAATGTGCTGACTCTGCTAAACTCTTACCAAAACTGCATCTGCACTATAACTCGCTTTCATCTGTTGCTACTGCAACTACAACATATGCAATTGATAAGCTTCCTAAATACTGAATCAACTGTGATCAACATGATGCATCTGTCTCCTGAGTCTCTAACTGCTACTAGTATATGCACTATCGTTGAAGAATTTGCACTATTGTTGACTCTGCATTGTGCTAACTGCACTACTACCAACTTTGCACTGTGCTCCCCAACATCTGACTGCATCTACTACCACTGATCCATCCTGCTACTGAATACTGTGGGCCCTCGTAGCAAGGAATTGATCCATGAGGTGGACCTCCTCAAGGATCCTTCCCATTTGTAGCACTCTGGGGCTACAACACCAAATATCCCCACCTCACTGCTAGAGGTATATCAACAAACATGGCGAATTCTTCCTCCAACCTGGAGGACAACCTCTCGATCTCAATATGAGTTGCTGCCTAGTCCTACTTCTCCTCCTTGTCCTTCTTCCTGAGAGGACACTGGTTACTATAGTGATTAAACTCACCACATTTGAAGAACTTGACCTTCAGCATGTCCTTCTTCTTCTTCTGCTGCTCCACCTACCCCTGACTTGGACCCTTAGATGTGAGGGCCACATTCACCTCCTCCTTCTACTTTGATTTTCTCCTGCCACTGATGGAGTTCTTCAATAGAGCTCGTCTCAACTCCTCCTGTTGCAAATCGACCCACATTTTGTCCCACCTTGGCAAGGTATTTCTGCTCAAAATACTTTGGATGAATACTTACCACTCCTCGGAGACATTGTTTAGTGCCAATCACACTATATCTGTGGGTTGAGGCACTGCACCAATCGCTAACAGCTGATCTCGGACCTCCTGAATCATGGTGAGGAAGAATTCTATGCCTTCCCCCTTCTGCATCCAGATGAGCCTCAAATTGTCCCTAAGTACAACTTCCATTTCTCGGAAGTTCCCTGATACATCATGGAATGTGTATCCCACATCTCTTTGGCTATTCCCTTGGCTGCTATGTGTGATACAACATGATCCCTGACTCCATCTAGGATCGACCCCTTTTTCTGCGCCATCTCCTTTCTATAATCCTTCAACTGATCTACATCCTGGGGCACTGCTATAACTGCATCAATATATGGATTCAAGCCATATTCATCTACAGGGAAGGACATCCTTGCCTTCCATATGACATATTTGGAATATCCATCCACCCTATCTTGATCATGAAGCCCAACAATCGCCATCTTAACAAATGTTGAAAATATCCTCTTCCCTTCTGCTCAGCTGCTGCTCAACTGCCGCTCAACTATTCACACTCCCTATTGGAGTTGGAAACTCTTCTCACAATGATTGTTGATCAACAAAGAAAATCATACTTCTTGAGACTAGAAGTTCTCTGAGGAAAATTTTCCCTTAATGTATGCTCTTCTTCCTTCCACCCGACGTTAGCTTTGCTCTATAAAACTGCTGCAAAACTATTATGTCCAACTAGAGATCATCTCTACAAAAATACTCGGCTACTCCCTATGCCTCGGAATCACTCGATCTGGAGAGATCAAATTTTTTTGCCCCTCACCTAGAAAAAATCGAATCTCCTCAAGAAACTTGGCCTCTCGGAAAAGTGACTGTACTACCTCTGGGGTTTCGATTTGCTACCCACGCTTAAAAGCGAAACTCCTTTTGTCTTCCCTACCGAGCTCTTCGGTCGATCAATTGCGCTCTAATACCATGTGAAAATTCAACAAGATGGAATCCTATTGCAACAATTGAAAATTATTATCCTAATTGTTAGTTTAATTAATAATTCATTTAATATTTACAACAAAAAAATACTGAATAACTCACGCTGCAACCTACACAAATAAATTTGTGGAAGAATAAACACTGGAAGAAATGCTAACACACACACATAAAATAACACAGTTATTTTTGGACAAAAGTGCCTGGAAAAACCCAACTGGGGAAAAATGATGCAACAACAAAGGGTTTTATTATTAACCAATAATGAAATAATATGAGTACAACTGGATGTTGAATACTGGAAATCGTGTAGATAAAATACTGGAAAAAATCTGGCGAGGAATTTTCCTCACCCCACAGGCAATTTCTCGGCACCACTTGCCTTTAGAATTTCGATCTTCTGAGGCATTACATCAACCTGTGCACTGCTATTTAAAAGATTCTTTTCTGGCACTCTGGGACTCCTTCCCGACCTTTGGAATTGAAAATGTCAATCTTTTCCAGCAAGCTGACTTTGCCTTTAGAGGCTATTGCGCTTCCCCAGTGTCAGCCTCTTTGCAAATGCACTCACCAGATCTGGAAACCTTCCTCCGACCTCACTGTCTTTGTCCCTCTCACATTGATTTGATCTCTGACTCTTTCTCTGGAAACTGACTACTGCTACTCTAAAAATTGATCCACCGAGAAATCAAACTTCTCAAGTGTTTTCTCCAAGTTCCCATCGACTTCTTCTTATAGTCCTATGTTGGGACTCTAACGGCCAACATTAAATCTTAATCAATGGATAAGATTAACTTAAATTCTATCCGTGTGAGTTTCTAAATCATTCACACATTGAATTAATTAATTCTAATTAATTAACCATATTCCCTAATTTTAGACTTTAGAAATATTTAAAAATTGGCTAATAATCTAACTAAGTAATTTCTAGGAGGAATTTCTAGAAATGATTTCTGGGTTTTGGAAATCTCCTATATTCTAGCCTCTCCAAAAAATTTCAAGGATAGAACACATCCGATGCTACAAAAAAAACAAGGAGGTTCGATATGGATGATTGCAGATCCATGTCGACACCCATGATCACGAATTGGAGGAAGGTAGACACATCTAGGGAGAAGGATGTGGACCCCACCTTATATAGGCAGTTGATTGGCTCTCTATTATATTTGGTCAACACTAGGATAAATATATCCTTTTCGGTAAACTCTCTCATTCAGTTCATTGTTGAGCTAAAGAGAGTGCATTAGACAATGAAAAAGCATGTGATGCAGTATTTACATGGTATAATCAAGTATGGGATCATATATACTTGAGGTGATGGTATCATATTGGTGGGATGTACAGATGCATATTGGGAAAGTAATATAGTGGATAGGAAAATAACTTCAGGGTGCTGCTTCAACATGTGATCAAGAATTGTATCTTGGTATAGTATGAAGAAAAAGTCCATAGCATTGAGTTATGCAGAGGCAGAATGCAGAACAAATAGCATGGTTACATGTGAGGCCATATGGCTTCAGAAGGTGCTGGTAGCCTTGATTGGTCATAGGGTAGAGCTGATAGTGATATACTGCGATAATCAAAGTTGCATTAGGTTATCTGAGAATCAAATGTTTCATGATAGGTCTAAGCATATAAAAATCAAGTATCACTTCATTAGGGATTGTATACAACGTAGGATAGTTCAGCTACAATATATACCGAAAATCAATAGGTCGCAAACATTCTGATGAAGGCCTCAAGGAAGGCAAGATTCATCTTATTTAGATATAAGTTGCGTGTTATGCAAAACACCTTCATCTCTAAGAGGCAGTGTTAGTTTGTGTAGCTTGATCATGTGTTCTAGTCTTAGGTGGTGTCTATGAGGCTAGAAACACAGATAAATTAATTATCTCCAAAATCCATAAAATGTTTCTAAGGAAAATTGTCTTGATTTTATTTAATTGGTCAATTTAATTATTTTCCTAACCTAGGAAAAGTGGTTAATTAATTGAGATTAATTAAGACAAATAATTTTCTCTCTTGTGATTTCTAGAAAAGTGATTGAAGGAAGTCAAGATGATCTTAGCCATCGATGGGAAATTGTTGCTGTTGATGTAATGTTCCTTTTTCCGGTGTTCCTCGTGGCAAGGTTAGGATGGACTTTTAGGGTTGGGGCAGATAGGTCATAGGTGTAAGTTTACTTTATGAGTGAGACCAAGGGCTTCTGGATGTGCTTCATGGGGTTTTGAGGAGTTTTTATGAGGTTCGATGACATTCTTTTTGTATATTCCATCATCCGCATTATTTGCCGTTCATTCTATTTCATTCAAACAACTTTTAGAAAACAAAATTATTATTGGGCCTGACTCAATTAATTAAGCTTAAGGTGGCATTCCAGGGGGGATACTGTTACACAACATTTTGTCACTGTCCCTGTACTCCCCATTCCTTGATCTTGGAGGACATCTACAGTGAACCCCACATGCTTTGCCTTCATGGAGAAACTCCCATTATGTCTCTCTTCATGAGCAGATCATTCCCCTTTTGCACCATTTCCCCTGAAACTTCTGTTTTGCCCAGTTTACAAGGCCAACGCTAATGAACTTTGTCTACCCCGCGCTGATGTGCAAAGATTAGAACTATTCCCTGCACCGACCAGTGCGACTGAGCTGTTTTCTAGTCGCACTAGTCTTGTTATGGAATTTTTTTTAAATTAGAGCCGAAGCTTCCAACTCTAGAAGTTCCGTAACAAACGTCTGGTAAATGGTTTGGCCAGATGGGGTCAAGGATGACAGTTTGGGCTCCTTTCCCCTATAATTATGGAACTATCTCAAGGGATAAGTCCTTCTCCCATAAGAAGAGGATCCATCTCCCATCCACATTTCCTATATAAACCTGCCTTCTTCCCAAGCACAAGCTAGTTAGAAGGTTAGATGAGCACGAGTATACTATTTTGATTAGACAAGCAAGCTATTACTAGTTGTAGCCATGTAGTTGTGTGAGGGAGAAGTGTGTTTGGTTTGGAGTGAAGCCTAAAGGGAAGAGCCTTTAAAATATTGTTGTTTGAAGCCATCATGGAGTGCTAGCAGAAGTGTGTGGGAACCTGGTCTTGTCAGAGGAAGACTGTGACGTCAAGATGAATGGTTGTAATCTCTCTTTGATATTAATAATGCAACTATTGATTGATTTTCTACATGTTTTGTAATATTACATATTCGTGTCTTAATGCTTCTTGACTCATTAATTTGGTTGAATTGCAATTTTTCTATTATTATGTTTGTATGTTGTTGTTGTTTACTTGTTTCAGGAGCTTGAAGAAGGAAGCGAGAGATTACTGGAGCGAGTAAGCGAGGACATCATCAAGCAGGATAAGAGACCAAGAAGTAGGCCCTCTTGATTGATTCTAACCTAAGGAAATCTTCCATAGAATGTATCATTTGTGGCTATACCCATTATCGGGCTAGAGGAATTTGTCCGTGTCCGCACTTATAATTTTACTTCACCACAAATCGGCGACTCCACTGGGGAGATCCCATCTTTTGTTTGTTTTGGATTTCATGATTTCGTGAGAAATTTGCTAGTTTCACGTTTTCCCTTTGGTTATGTTTCTTTTCTCTTGCTTACTAGCCTAAGTCTAAAATTCATAGTAGCAGATTTGGTCCTTGTTTTGATTTTTGATTTTTATTTTTCCTTAGTTTCCTTGGCCAACGCATTTAATCTGCTAACAATCATGCCGCTCAGAGTGAATTGCGAGTAACAGTCGTGCCGACTAGAGCGAATTGTGAGTAACAGTCGCACCAATGCCTATAAGTGAAGATTAGGGCTTGACCCCAATCTTGGCCAATGTGTTATGCTCTTGTGTTTTTGACCCCGTGAGCCTTTTTTATTGTTTTCTCCCTGATTAGGTAGCTACTTTTCATTTGGTTTTTGTTTGCTTGTTGGCTTGTCATCTTGCTAATTTATTTATTGAGTCATTGAGTGGTCAATGACACTAGGGCATCTAGTAAGTCACCCATTCAACAAATTGTGGACTCATCAAGTCTGAGTGTGGGTGTGTTTGCTCCCTGCATTTGTTTTTGGTCCTTTTACGACTTTGACCTCTTTTGCACAAGTTTGAAAAAGGTTTTGTTTACTAGATTGAATGTCTTTTTCTTGCACATATTACATTGTTGATCTTGTGTTTGTAAAGTCAGTGTTTCATTGATCTGAATGAACTTCTCTTTTCATGTTTTCATCTGCTTGAAGAGCTCATAGTCTCAAAGAATTTTTCATTGAAAGATTGTATGCGAAAAGTTTGTTTCGTTGTTTCATGAGAAAGTTTGGAATTCTAGCTTGTTGCATCATTATGATTTTCATCTCTTAAAAAACTAAAATTTCATCAGCGTTTGAAAAAGGAAAGGAATTTTTTTCATTTTGAAAGGACTGATAGATAAGTGCTTTTTAGTAAATTAGGAATTGGAATGCGTTTTTCATTAGTTTATTTTTTGAAAAAGTGAAGTAGTGAAATATCATTTTTTTTTTTCAGTTGCTTGATTGTTTGCATTTGATTAAGTAGTTTCTACCCTCTCTAGTGTAGGCATTTGATCGAATTGAAAGGGTCTTGTCCCATTTAGTTGCATTTTAGGTTTTTTGAGTAGCATCGCTAAGACCTGAAAATAGAAACTGAACTCAAGATCAACTCTAAAATGAATTCAATTAACCTAAGGCACATTTGACATTAACGATCATATGTAGAAAGTCTAGGCTAGAGACGTGTTCCGGCGTCTTTAAACCTAGCAGTTGTCGTTAGCTTTGGCACTAGACAATGCTAGCACAGATTTGTTCTCCCCATGCCGTCGAGTATATAATGGGATACCCCACTAGGCTACAATCCTTTTATCCTTAGGAAGCTGAGTCGTCCGCCTTGCGAACGTGATACACTGAACACAACATTCGGGGAGATTGCCTGCTCGTACTTCTTGGTTCGCTAGGAGGTATATTGCAGTTCATGGTTTCCTGGTAATCCTGTTTACCTAGATCATCCAGAGTAGTCATTTGATTTTTTTGACTAATTAAACTTAAAAGATCATTCGAGCACTTGTCCTTTCGAGCTCGTTTACAATTGAAAGTGATAGAGCCATCTTTGTTTCTTTCTCGACTCTTAAAAAATGAAAGAACATCAGTCTTTATGCATCTTAATAATTGATTTCCCACGATCCAAAACATCATGTTAGTCTTTTTGACCAAATTGTGAGTTCCCTTAAAAGGACATTTTAAAGCCTTGAAGTTATCTATTTTGTCAACTAAGACAAGGTCATCATGGCTGAACCATCTGCTTCACCCAATTCTTGTTCCTCTCCTCTGTCTGAAAGATTATCCGAGGAGCCATTTCTTGAGTTATCAGAGTCACTTTAGGACCAAAATGTTGAACTCGATTTTTTTTTTGAGTGTTCAACATTTGTCATCTCGTCCTCCACCTACCTTCAATTCAAGGTCATCTGCTGATGTGGGCCCAAAATCTCTGGATAACTCTGTTCGAACTCCAGAGAACTCGCCAACCACTGGCGGTTAGCTTGGACTGGTTATCCATCCTCCGAACCCTCTGTTTGACATTGTTGAGATATGACCACAGCGTCCTTACAGTCTGTACGACTAGCCAGGTGTTCCTTCGGAACTATCCCCCAGTACACGTTCAGCCATTCATCACCGTTTGTTTTCAAACATGGAACTTGAAGGCGATGCTCCAGTCACTTCTCTGGATGAGTCTGAAGTTTCTACTCCACACACTGTTGAGGGAAAGAATTGCAATTGCAGTTTCTTCCCGAGGGTTTCCCTTATTTGGAAGGTATTCCCGCCAGCTTGCCACCCAACTATGTGTCTTTGGGACACTTAGTTTCAGGCACACCTAGTGCCTCATCACTCTACCATAATCCTGTTTGGGCGTCAGGCATTATGTCTATGTTAGGTCCGTTCGTCAGGAACATGACTTCCCAACCAGCTGCTACTTCAGTCCCAGTGCAACCCACCGTCTCAAATACTCTTGTATTATTGATCCCAGTTACATGTCAGTCACAACCGGCGGTTTCGAAGATTGTCTCTGCTAGTTCTTTTGTCCCATTAGTCAGTGGCCAGATTGTGCCACCACCTAGGGGGTAGAACCTGGATGTCTCTATGGTGTCAGGTGCCACTAATGTGAGCGGCTCACAAGCTCACATGCTTGGTCTAAAATAGTCCTCTTCTAGTATTATTTATAGCCCTGCGATCCTACTGGATCATGCAATGTCTAGTAACGACAGGTTTAGAATCCTGGTGATATGTCTAGATCGAGCAATGTTTAGTATCAGCAGCCCTATGGGGCTCAGGTCCAATACCAAAATCCTTTCATTCCATATTGTTCTCAAGGATTGGTTAATCAACTTTGCACCCTCCAATCTAGGCAATACATCCAGCCTGGCTACGGCCAGATTCAGTTCGGTAATTTCCAGGGCACTGTTCAAGTACCCTTCCAACAACAACAACAACCTTTACAACAACTAGGGTATCCTTTTTTACTGCAAGAGAAACCTTTGTTGCAGCAAGGGTTTTCTGCACAATAGCAAGGGCAGATTATCCTACAGCAAGGTCACCTACAACAATCGCAAGGTCAATCCTTCCAATAGTTACAACAGGCCGCATAGTAACATATGTAATATCCTCCGCATACCTCTCAACCCATACCTTCATAGGGCCAACCTATGCAAACCCATGGACAAATTTTGCAACAACAAAGTTAGCCCTTGCAACATCAAAACCAACCAGGGTATCAACAACCCTTGTATACATGTCAACAAGGTCAAGCCTTGCAGGGATAGGGTCAAGGTCAAGTCCTGCAGTAGTCCTCTTGTCCTAGGTCAACAGGTTTAGAATCCTGCTGGCCAAGGGCACCAAGTACAAAACCCCTACGTCCAAGGGCAACAAGTGTATTAACCTTATGCCCAAGGACTGTAGGTCTAGAACCCTCTTGTTCAGGGACAATAGGTTCAACAACCCTATGTTCTAGGACAACAGGTCCCATATCCATATGTCCAAGGTCAGTGGGCTCAACAACCTTTTAACCCATACGTTGCCTACCAGCAACCTGTGCCTGGACAATTTCAAGGTATTCAAGGTCAGAATACTCCCTTTGGTCATGGTAATCCTCAATGGGGGCAGCCTCAGATGCCATATGGCCAAAATCCCCCACTATGGGCTAAAATCCTTACCAGCATGGATGGGCTCTGTAGGTTTTAACCCGGTACAGAAATTACTTGCATACGAATTCTAAAACATAGAAAATAAACAATGCGAGAGCATAACACATAAAACACATATACACAAAGATTTTCCCCTGGATCCCAAAACCAGGACTACCAGCTTGATTTTTCATTATTTTCCTTTCAATGTTACAATACATATTTATACATGCCGAAGCATCCAAAACCATGTGCGAAAATCATGCACAAAACCATAGGTAGGTCTGCCTAACCTAATATAGGGTCAAAAAACAAAATTTTCTGGGGCGTTGCCCTGGACCCCATAGAGGGGGGTTACTTGCACCTGTCAAACCCTTTGTGACCCCCCCACTACACAATCGACGCAATGAAGATGGGGCTCCGCCCCCCCGGTTAACTACGTGGGGTAGTCGTGGAAATAATATAACACAACCCAACATTCTACCACTTGTTGTTTTCTCTCCACAGCGGGCCACAAGAGAGCTTAGTCATTTATCTAGCTCTGCAACGCCCATTGTTTCTCTACACCAAGAGAACTTCTCAGAGCTCAAAAATTTTGTCAATGCATCTGTAGTATTCTTCAAAGTGTCCATCTTTACTAGCAACACCTTTTTGTCTTCTATCATATCCCTCACAAAGTGATACTGAACATCAATGTGCTTTGTATTTGAATGATATGCATGGTTCTTGGCCAAGAAAATTGCACTTTGGCTATCACAGTCAATCCTTATAGCTCCCTATACTAACCCCATACTTGAACACAATATTTGCAACCAAACTGCTTCCGTGCTTGCATGAGTGGCTACCATGTATTCTGCCTCTGCAGTTGATAGTGCCACTGCAGATTGTTTCTTATTCATCCAACTGACCACACCTCCAAATAGGTTAAACACATACCCACTTGTAGATCTTCTATGATCCAGATATCCAGCCTAGTCTGCATCAACAAAGCCATGAATATCCAACACTCAGTCTAATCTTGGTGTTCCTTGGTAGCACAAACCATAATCACTAATGCCATGCAAATACTTGAAAACCTGCTTCACTATTGCCCAGTGCTCCTTCCATGGTTTTGACATAAACCTATTCAATATTCCCACTGCATGTGCAATGTCTGGTCTAGTACAAACCATTGCATACATCAAGCTACTGACTGCACTTGCATATGGAACACGGGACATGTCCTCTTTCTCTTCTTGTGTCTTGGGACATTGTTCAACATATAACCTCACACCTACAGGAATATGAACCTACATCGGTTTACTATCCTGCATATTAAACCTCTTCATTAGTGTCTCGACATACTTCCTCTGGTTTAACCAGATCTTCCTCTTTTCCTAGTCTCTTTTAATTTCCATGCCCAAAATATAGTTTGCAGCACCAAGATCTTTCATGTCAAATTTGGAGGACAATTGCGTCTTCAAATCCTAGATAATTTCTTTGTCATTTCCAACCAGCAACATATCATCCACACACAAGACCACATAAATAACGTGGTCACCAATTATTTTAAAATACACACAATGATATGCTTTCTTCTGGTGAAGCCAAGTCCCCATATAAATGTATCAAATTTCTGATACCACATCCTTGGTGACTGTTTTAACCCATACATAGGATTTTTTAACTTGCATACCATTTCTTTCTTACCTTTCATCGAAAAACCTTCAGGTTGCTTCATGTAGATCTCCTCTTCTAGATCCCCATGAAGAAATGTTGTCTTCACATCAATCTATTTTACCTCAAAATCAAAAGCAACAACAACAGATAAAGGTAATCTAATAGAAGTCACCTTGCCAACAGGAGAAAAAATATCACCAAAATCAATTCTCGGCACCTAGGAATAACCTTTTGCTACCAACCGAGCTTTGTATTTCTCCACGTTTCCTTCTGCATTTATCTTCTTCTTGAACACCCATTTGTTGCTAATGGGTTTCCTTCCAGACGACAACTCCACCAGATCCGAAGCCTCATTTTTGTGTAAATATGCCATTTCATCAACCATGGCCTCTTTCCAGAGTTTTCCATCCTCTGAATCTACTACTTCCTTCACAGTTCTGGGATCATCATCAGTAACAGATAAAGAAGAATTTGAACAGAAAGTAGATGGACGATACCTTTCTGACCGCATTCTTTCTCGAACTAATCTTCTCACACCCAGAGTTTTTGGCTCTTCATCTTCTGATTTTTCCTCTGCTATAGAGTCTGATTCTTCCTCCTTAAGCTCAAACTCTATCTTCTCAGGTTCCTTTGGTTGGAGTTCATTTTTAATAACATCTTTCACCTCTCTGAACACCACATCTCAACTGTACACAACCTTCCTTGCTACTAGGTTCCAAAGCTTATAACCCTTTAAACCATCTTTATACCCAATAAATATGCACTTTTCAGATTTACTATCCAACTTGGTTCTTTTCTCCTTTGGAACATGTACATATGCATCACATCCAAATACCCTCAGATGTGAAAGAGAGGGTTTCTTACCAGTCCATACCTCTTGTGGAGTCTTATCCTCTAACATTGATGAAGGTGATCTGTTGACTAGGTAACATGTTGTCTCCACCGCCTCTGCCCAGAATTCCTGTCCTAACCCGGCACCACTGAGCATGCTTCTTTCCCTTCCCATCAACGTTTTGTTCATTCATTCTACAACTCCATTTTTCTCAGGTGTGTATGGAGTAGTCTTCTGTTGTGCTATACCACACTTCTTAGAGAATTCTTCAAATTCCTTACTACAAAACTCTCCACCATTATCTGTCCTCAACACCTTTATCTTGTTCTCTGTCTAGTTTTTCACCAAAGCCTTAAATTCTTTAAACCTATCAAAGACTTTAGATTTATTCTTAAGGAAATATATCCATGTATTCCTTGAGAAGTCATCTATAAATGATACATAGTACACATACTTACCCAGTGATGGAACCTTCACAGGTATAAACACATCACTGTGCACAAGTTCTAATATCTGTTTCGCCCTCTTACCACCAGAGGGGAAACTCACTCGATTCTGCTTCCCATATATACAATTTTCACAGAAATCAAAATCCAAAGAGCTATTACTCATGTCTTCTACCATACCTTTACGATGAAGTATTCGAAGGTCCTTCTCTCCAATATTTCCAAGCCTTTGATGCCACAACATGGTCTTCTCTCTAGAGACCACTAGATTTTTTGCTCCACTTTCAGGAACCACAAAGCTGTTGCACCCATCAACAAAAGTGCTACCTTGTAGCTTGTACAGAGTTCCAATCTAAGCTCCTTGTATCAATACCAGTGCTCCTCGAACCATTTTGCAGGTATCCTTATCGAACACTGTTTTTATATCTACATCATCCAACTTGCTTACAGAAATCATACTTCTAGCCAATGCAGGAATATGCAGAACACTTGGAAGTGTTATAACCCTTCCACCTTGCAACTACAACTTCACTTTTCCATGACCAACGATTCTAGCCTTCCTTCCATCCCCCAAGAATACATCACTACCATCATATTTCTCATACTCACAGAACCACTCTCTATGGGGAGTGAAGTGAAAAGATGCACCTGAGTCAATCAACCATGCCTCATGATCTACATGTGTACTTGAAGTATCCAAGTACACATCCCCACCTTCATCTGAGGTGGTTTTTTCCTCTGCAGAAGGAGCATCATCAGATCTCTTTCCTTTGTCAGGAGCTTTAGATTTACAGTCCCTTTTGTAGTGCCTTCCTTTCCGCATTTCCAACACACCACCTTTACAGGTTTTCCTGGAGATTTAGATCTCCCTCTAAATTTAGATCTCCCACTCGATGACTTATTTTTGTTTCTGTTCTGGGACTATCCTCATATAGACAAGGCATCACCATTCTGGCTCTCCATATTTTTCCATCTTATCTCCTCCATCAGCAAGGATGAGACTATTTCATCAAACTGCAAAGCAGTTGTATTGCTACCTATTGCAATAACCAGAATATCCCACAAATCTGGTAGAGAACACAACAAACTGATGCACTTATCTTCATCTGAAATTTTAATATCAATAGATAATAACTGACATACCATAGTATTAAATGCATTCAAATTCTATGTCATCGAGTCTCCATATTTCATGCTTAGGTTATACAACCTTTTCCATAGGAACAATTTATTCCCCAAAGACTTAAATTGGTACAAAGTCCCTAACTTGTTCCACAAAGCCTTCATCGCAGCTTCCCCTGATACATTCAACAATACTGAATCTAAGACACACAATCATATTGTGCTCTTTTCCTTCCGATCCAACTTCTTCCATTCTTCATCGGACACGCCCATTAGTTTAGTACTCGAATCTACTGTGATCCACTGATCTTTATCCTCTAACAGATCCTCCATCTTGAGTTTCCACAACTCAAAACTCCGACCATTAAATTTTTGATCTCTATCTTTCCACTGCTCGCCATCTTCTTTCACCACTAGAATCGATCTCACAGATCTCCCACTGAACAGGGTCTACCATAGGCCTGAGTGAAACCCCTCAGCAAGAAAGGTGTCCCCTTAAAGGCAAAATAGATCTGATACCAAATGTAGGTTTTAACCCCATACAAAAATTACTTGCATACAAATTCTAAAACAAAGAAAATAAACAATGTGAGAGCATAACACATAAAACACATATACACAAAGATTTTCCCTTGGATCCCAAAACTGGGACTACTAGCTTGATTTTTCATTATTTTCCTTTAAATGTTACAATACATATTTATACATGCCGAAGCATCCAATACCATGGACCGAAAACCATCGCGTCCAAAACCATGTGCGAAAATCATGCACAAAACCATAGGTAGGTCCGCCCAACCTAATATAGGGTCCAAAAACAAAATTTTCTGGGGCGTTACCCAAGACCCCATAGAGGGGGTTACTTACACCCCTCAAAACCCCTATGAACCCCCCGCTACATAATCGACGCAATGAAGGGGGGGCTTCACCCCCTTTTTAACTACGTGGGCTAGTCGTGGAAATAATATAACACAACCCAACAGTCTCTTCCTTATGGGCCTGCTTATCGACCTCCCATGCCTTTTAACACTCAATTACCTTTCTTGGCTACACTTGAGTTGTCAGATGTATTGCGCCTTACGAATGATCTGATCCTTCATTCGCTGTACTGGCTTTCAGTGCCGTCCAAGATACCAAGTGATTGCCTAAGGTTCGATGGAAAAGCTAAAGAAGATCCTCAGGTCCATGTGATGACATATCACCTCTGGTGCTCGTTGAACTCGTACGTGGAGATTCCATTCATCTTTGTCTTTTCCAATGGACCCTCACAGGTTCCACAGTGAAATGTTACATTTAGATACCTCAAAGTACTTTCCATGACTTCAATTCATTAGCCATGGCTTTCCTCACACATTTTTAGCTGCCGGTTCGTTATGAAACTGACACCTATTTGCTCACATCGCTTAAGAAAGACATAATGACACACATATCTGATCATATCCATGAATGGAGACGTAGACGTCACCTGATCAAGTTCGAAATAGATGATCAATTTCTCACTGAATGGTTTACCAAATCATTCATAGCCCCAATTTCTCGCGATATAGATATGGGTGGATGCATCACTGAAGAGCAAGCCATTGCTTGTGCCCAGTACTTGGATTTTGTCTACTCTCAGTTTGGCACCTTAGATGACAACTCAATTCCTTTTTAACCATGTTATTTCCAGGTTTGGCATACCCCAAGCCATTGTCATAGAACATGGCTCCCATTTCAGAGATTACGTGATGGCAGAACTGACATCTACATTGGGCTTGCACCATGATGGCTCAACCCCATATTACCCTCAAGCCAACAACACAAGTTAAATTGAAATCTCATGCTTTTCTCAACTTTGTGTGCCTACTAAACTTTGACCAAAGACGCAATTGGTTTCACACCTTTCCAGCTGGTCTATGGTATGGAAGCAACATTGCGGATCGAATGTAAGATTCCTTCACTCAATCTAGTTGTTGAACTCCTCCCAAAAACATCACCTCAAGAGGAACACCTCTTATATTTAGAACGACTAGACAAGAATCGCTGTCTCACTGCCTTGGTCATCAAAGCCCAAAAGAAACTGGTCAAATCCCATTTTGATCAGTCGGTCTCCCCTCACGCTTTCTCTGAGGGTGATTTGGTCCTGCTATACGACCAAGCTAATGATAAGCTGGGGGCAGGCAAGTTCGAACCTATGTGGCATGTGCCCTATATTGTAAAATGCATTTTGTAGAAAGGAGCCTATGAGATTATTGATTATGAAGGAAATCCTCTCGATAAGCCCCGAAACAGGCTTTACCTCAAAAATTACTATGCTTAGGTCATCTTGCATGGATACTTATGTACATTAGTGTGTGATTCATTTTTGTACAGCGTGGTTTTGTGTGATAGTTTTCAAAAAACTTTCCCGTTTACTATGCTTTTCTTGCTTTGCAGATGTCTGCAACTCCTCACATTGGCTTCGTTGGTGGTGCTTTCCGTAGTACCCAGAACTTATCATCCATAACATGGGCTATCTATGACCCTAACGATCAGTTGATTGACCTTCAAGGTATCTGCCTGGGTTGTACAACCAACACCATTGCTGAATACATTGCGATCATCGAACTGTTGTCAGAAGCCATCGCTCTGGGCATCAGAGAATTGGTTGTCAACCTAGATTCACAACTTGTCGTCCTTCAACTAAACGGGCAATATTCCATGAGGAACCCTCAAATATTATGAATGTATCTCCATATCCATCTATTGGAAAGACATTTTGATTATATTACATATCATCATATTCCTAGACACATGAATACATTGACAGATGCATTAGCTAATTACGTGTTGGATAGACATCTACAAAACATGTAAAAGATAAGAAAAACCATTTGTACCATAATAGACAGGAAAATATAACATATATATGTGTGTGTGTGTGTGTGAATGTTTGATATATCAGAACCCCAAAAAATAATATGTGTGTCTATAATAACATCAACGGCTCACAGGCCTCGTACATTTGCGGCATGCAGGCCTCAAAATATATGTAAGTACTGGACCTAGGAACTACTCAGCATGGTGGTCATGATATCACGAGATATCTCATGCAACCCGACTCAGCAGTCGACAGATTCGATCTGAGACTCCCACTATGTGCCTCTCGTACCATCAGGGCATGTCTCCTATCCGAGCATACTCTGGGATATGATGGGTCAACCCCTCGACGTTCCTCACGATCTCCTCCTCGTTATTGCTACCCTCCTGATAAGGGGCAACAACATCAACAGGATGGGCGATGCGCCTGGCTATCGGGGACATCCCGGTTGTCCACTCTGGTCCAACATTTGCATAAACAAGAGAAATTTTATAAGCATGCATATACCAAAAAAAATTAAAAAACATCAAAATCAAAAAGTTTTGGTTTTTTTACCTTCTTCATCAAAGTCCTCTCCATCTGGTAAAGGCATATCTGGATCTCCATGAAAATCAGTGTCATTGTACGACTAGTCCTCCATGACGATCTTTTGTCATCGTAGCCATGAGAAGAATTCCAGTCGGTATGACATATGTTGACCCCTAGTGATCCTAGGCATCAGATGACTCCAACGGGCCATCCACGGATCGCGTGGCACAGGAGGATCGACCTCAGTCAACTGATATTGGAATAGTGGCACTCATTCTAGGAAGAAGGTCACAAGTATTGATCCGAAGCCAAATTGCTTCAGGTTCCCCGCCTTTGCCTTGGACAACTGCTACTTGATGTTCATCTTTATGGCCTCTGCCCAGTTGAAGATCGTAGGAGTTGTGTAGTCAATAGCATACAATAAATTCAACCTTTTAGTCTCATGTTCCACCTGGGACCCCACTACTCTGTTGATAGTCAACAGAAGCACCCTTAGTGTCAGATCCCGCACACTGGAAACCTCTATCTTCCCACTCTTCGATTTCAGGGCCTTAGGGCAGTGTTTGGCAAGCAGGGAAGATATGCTTGCCCCGACCGGACGTGACCCATACAAGTTCATTGGCTCACCTCTGTGAGACAGTCCAGTGATGAACTATATATCTGAATTTTTCAACTCCAGGGCTTGGTCCCCAATCACGAAAATCGTGCGATTGATGTCCCAAAGGCTTATCAAGTATCGAAGCAACTCGGGCTGGGCCCACATCCTTGGTGTAAGGAAAAATTTGAGGAGTCCGCAAGCCCTCAAAGCGTCTAGGAAATTTGGATCATTCAATGCCTGGGTGTCAACATCTTCGTGTTCTCTTTCTTTCCAATCCACAATTTTCGGCAATTTCTCTCCCGCAAAAGCCATTTATTTGAGTCAATCATCAATTTTGGCACATAAAATTCAAGTTTTAACGGTTAGTTCTTGAGAAAAAAATAGTTTTACCCTATCCACAGCATCGACGTGCCTGTTTTAGAAATAGTCGCACCGGTCAGTGTGGATGGTTATGCAAATCACCCTTAGCTGGCGCGATCCCGTGACCGGAAATCGCGACGACAGAGGGCAAAATTTTTTCTCAAAAACCTCGCTAAAAATCCTAAAAAATGGCTGAAAAAAGAAATGAATAGCATGAAAATGGAGCTTAGGGCTTCGGCTATTACCTGGAATTGATGGCTCGTTGATTGACCTCCCAGATCTCCCATATCTGCTCCGAAAAACTAGGGCAAAAGTGGGTAAAAATTCTTCACTGCAAAGGTAAAATGGTAAATGGTAAAAATATATTTACTTTTCCTGTTTTTATTCATTTTTTCATGAAAACATCAGGTTTTGTAAATATTTTTGACATATTTTTACCTCAAGGACTTGATAATACACTTTTCCTTACTTGTGCAGCAACAAGTGATGGATGTTCGACGATGACAATGAGTCACATTTTAGCTCTTTGCTCGACTCGTTAAACTCATATGAAAATATTGCCGAGTATTTTTTTCCCTTTTTGGCTCGTTAAAGAGAATAAAAATGGGGGGTCTGCTTTCAACTCTTTTCCGACCCTTTAAAAGCGAAAAGATGGCCGAGCCCTTATCGTTTCAAACTTGTTAATGGATGTGAAACGTCGTGCACCCAGTATAAGTTTACCCATTTTCGGGCTGGGAGGTACTATTTACGAAAAATGTAGTCCTTGACGGAAATGGTGAAGCGGTTCTCTCAAGTATTGTTTTCTACCTTTTCGGGCTCGAGAGACACAAATGTAGGAAAAGGGACCATGTGGAGTTTTCTTTTATGTGTCTTTTTCAAACTCTCTAAACATGAAAAAGATACCGAGTTACACCTTTGTCGGACTCGTTAAAATATTAAATGACATCGGATTCGTCACCATGACAAACATGAGCTTCTCCTTCCAAGGGCTCGTTAAACTTACTAGGTCAGATTTGTTCGAAGGATGAACTTACAGTGCAAGCATATTCTATCCCCTTCAAGCTTGTGATTAAAAAATAATTGGAGTACTTGCCAAAAATGGTAGGGGAAAATTTGTAAATCTATCGAGTAGTGTCGACAGCTTACTCTTGAACATGACACTCTTTGCTTCGTGTCGGGTTGGGACATCCTCCTTTGTATCATTGACCTTCCTGGGTTTGGGCTAATCATTTTTTCCTTCCATTTGATCTCTGCCAGGTTATTACGACCACTGATCCCATGGATCCAAAAGATTCCAAACTTCTAGTTGTGTCGTTGGTATGTACAAGGGTTGTCCCTCTCAAGTTACACTTACCTCTATTTTTCTGTATCATCCAAAATCATTTTGCATCCTCTCATCTTGCATCGATGATGTGGGATTCATTATGGCCCTCCTTCGACACGGTCACTTTCCATTGAAATCAACTCATTATCTGGGAAGTTGATCGAGAGACTCCCTTCCAGTACCTTAGAGCTTGCATGCCGTAATGGAAAGTTGTTCGCACTCGATGATAAGTTCACATCATCGATCGAGTGATTTCATGGGTTCAACTTCAGTTCCTCTTGAGGGCCATTGCCATTATTGGTGGTTTCTCTCGCACTTGTTAACAATTTAGATCATTGACTGGTAATCAAGCGATTTTCTAGCATGTTTGATGCCAACACATCTATTCGCATGCTAGGATCTGTACTTTGATCAGGTCATGTTGGAGCGCAAGACCCAGGACTCAGATCACAAAAAGTCCAAGTTGCGAAGTGGTGTGACATGATTGTGATGATATGCATGTCTCTTTCAGATGGCTAGCTGCAATCAAACCATGAGTTATCATATGTGATCCTTCTCATTATTGGATGGCTGCAACCATACCTTGGTTTCGTTACGACCCTCTTTGACGGATGGCTGCGCCCATACCTGGATCTATTTACATTGTCATTCTCTGGATGGCTACATCCATGCCATGATTCATGTACCATTTGATAGAGATCTCAATTTATGTATATGTATCTGTACTTGCTTGCAAGTTTTCCGACGATAGATCGGTTCCTGGCACTCATTTATAAAGCATTTCATGCCTCACTCAGGCTCAACCTTCACACTTTAGGGGGCATCAGTTACACAACATATTGTCACTGTCCCTGTACTCCCCGTTCCTTGATCCTGAAGGACCTCTACAATGAACCCGCATGCTTTTCCTTCATGGAGAAACTCCCATTATGTCATTCTTCATGAGCAGATCATTCCCCTTTTGCACCATTTCCCCTGAAACTTCTATTTTACCTAGTTTACAAGACCGGTGCTAATGACCTTTGTCTCCCCCGCGCCAATGTGCAAAGATTAGCACTATTCCCTGTGCCGACCGGTGAGACTGAGTTGTTTTCGAGTCACGCCGGTCCTGTTATGGAAATTTTTTAAATTAGAGCCAAAGCTTCCAGCTCTAGAAGCTCCATAACAGAAGTATGATAAACGGTTTGGTCGGATGGGGTCGATGATAATAGTTTGGGCTCCTTTCCCCTATAATGATGGAACTACCTCAAGGGATAAGTCCTTCTCCCATGAGAAGAGGATCCATCTCCCATCCACATTTCCTATATAAACCTCCCTTCTTCCCAAGCACAAGCTAGTTAGAGTGTTGGCTCAGTGTGAGTATACTATTTTGATTAGACAAGCAAGCTATTACTAGTTGCAGCCATCTAGTTGTGTGAGGGAGAAGTGTGTTTGGTTTGGAGTGAAGCCTAAAGGGAAGAGCCTTTAAACTATTGTTGCTTGAAGCCATCATGGAGTGCTAGCAGAAGTGTGTGGGAACCTGGTCTTGTTAGAGGAAGACTACGACGTCAAGACGAATGGTTGTAATCTCTCTTTGATATTAATATATGTAACTATCGATTGATTTCCTAAATGTTTTATAGTATTACATATTCATGTCTTAATGATTCTTGACTCGTTAAGTAGGTTGAATTGCAGTTTGTCTATTATTATGTTTGTATGTGGTTCTTCTTTACTTGTTTCAGGATCTTGAAGAAGGAAGCGAGAGATTGCTAGAGCAAGCAAGTGAGGACATCATCAAGTAGGATAATTGTTAATTTTAGGTATGTTCTATACCAGAGCAATTTATTTGAATTTTCCAGATTAGCAATCACATCAGCATTAAAGTAAACTACAGATAGAACATAAATATAGACTGCAGAAGAAAAGCCAAGACAAGAGGACACAAGATGTGGCACTATCTAGGGACAAACCCCACAATGTGGGGAAACCCTTGATCAATTCTTCTTTTATGTTCTTCAAAGTTCAGAAAAGAAAGTGAGAGAGATAGTACATTTACAACAGAAGTCAACACTTTGACTTTTGATATCTCCAGAGATCAGTTGAAGACATGTTGCTTCAACTAATTCTCTTAGGTGGCTCCTTCACCTATCATAGTACTGCATCTCGTCCATTTGCCGCACCTTACCGTGTAACACCATGCTACCCGATCACAGTGCTGGACCTAGATGACTGAGCTGCTCTCATCTTCATGCTGATCATCATGCTGCATCTTCCATGGTCTCATTCATCATCAAGCTGCCCATGCTTATGATTACATTCATCATGATGCTATCCATGCTCCATGTATCATTGTGTTGCCCATGCACATGATCTCATACATCATGCTGCCCATATTCATCATGCTACCCTTATACATGCTGCCCATATTCATGATGCTGCCTATATACATCATGCTATCCATATACATTATGCATCATGCTGCTCATATATCATGCTTTCATTTATCATGATGCTGCTCATGCACATGATCTCATTCATCATGATGCTCATTATACATCATTATGATTTCACTATGATTGGGCTGCTACAACGTCCTCATTCCTCCTCCTAGGTTAGGTTATGACTATACCTCAGAGACATCCGAGATGGTGACCTTACTGCTGCCTTAATTTGATGTGGCTAGATTACTCCTAGTTGGACTACGGATGAGGGCTCTTTAAGAACAACAGATTAGGCCTATGGAGGACACTTAGGACTGTGGATATGATGCATATAGAGCCCTCCTTGATTGCGTTCAACATATCTCTATCACTGTGTTTGTATTCCTTGAATATTGTGCATAAGGTCTCCCTTTATTAACTGCGTAAGGTCTCCATACTATGCATACATATTTCTGTGTATGTGTCTCTATTACCAGCGTATTGATCTGCATATTAGGTCACTATTATCAGTATATATATGTCTCCATTCACTGTGGATAAGGTGTCCATATTTACCTGCATATATCCTCATCATGAACGTGTATTGATCTCTATTCTTGTGTATATATATCGCCATTGTTACGTATATGTATTGCCTTTTCCTGTGTGTAGACTTCTCCATCTAGGACTTCTTCCATAACAAACAACGTATAAGTCTCATATGTCTTTATTATGAACATCGTATAAGTATCCTTGATCTGCTTTGGATTAGGGCATCATTTTAGGGCATCCTCCATTAGTGTCTTTCCTTCTCGAAAAACCCAAGACGTGGAGAGGAGATCACATAAATAATGTGTGTCAAATGACTTCAAGTCTTCTCTTATTTATACTAAAAACGTAGGTGATGAATGGACATGACTATTGGGCTTCCAAGCCTACATGAGATGTTGGCCGACTTGATAATTAGTCTTATAATACAAATAAATTCATAACTTCATAAATACTTATCGGAATTGGATGATATTTAGATCAATCCTACACCTCTCGATGAGAGGGATCCAATAAAAATATCAACTGCCATAAGTAAGATGACCCACATGGATTTTGGCCCTAGTTGCCAATTTTAACACTCCCTCTCAACTAGGGAGAACTCCATCCGCTGATCCATATGTTCGACTATACTGTCTCTGCCATCAATGCCCTGCACTGCTCTGCTCAGCTAGGCTGGTTCTGCTCAGCTCTGTTGGCTCAGCTCTGCTCTGCTTAGCTCCACTGGCTCTGCTCAGCTCTACTTAGCTCTGCTGGCTCTGCTTTGCTCAACTCAGCTCTTCTCAACTCAACTCTGTTGGCTCAGCTCTGCTCTGCTCAGCTCAGCTCAGCTCTGCTGGCTCTGCTCTGCTCTACTCAGCTCTGCTGGCTTTGCTATGCTCAGCTTAGCTCTGTTGGCTCTACTCAAATATGCTCTTCTTAGCTCTGCTAGCTCTGCTGGCTATTCTCTTCTCTGCTCAACTCTACTTAGCTCTGCTAGCTCTGCTCTGCTCTTCTTAGCTTTGCTGGCTCTGCTCTACTCTACTCAGCTTTGCTTAGCTCTACTGGCTCTGCTCTGTTCAGATCTACTGGCTTTGATCTGCTCTGCTCAGCTCTGCTGGCTCTGCTGAACTATGAAGAAGAAGAATTGATCGAGAATGTCTTATACCATTCTCCACTGACTTGAAGTTAGTCTTAGAGTGCATACCACTGGTCCCAAACCAGTCTCAACCGACCCAAAATTAGCATCATAGTGGGTACCACTCCTACCACTGGTCCCAGACTAGTATCATGAGTCTCATAGTGTGTACCACTGGTCCCAGGTGAGTCTCAACCGACTCAAAGTCGGCATGATAGTATGTACCACTCTCACTGGTCTCAGACCAGTCCTCCACTAACCTGAAGTCAGTCTCAGAGTATGTACCACTGGTCCCAAACCAGTCTCAACCAACCTGAAGTCAACATCATAGTAGGTACAACTCCTACAACTGGTCCCAAACCAATGTCATTGATCCCGGATCAATGAAGGTCATCCTAGCATAGGGAGTACGGTAGATACAACGATGTGTCCATCGGTACTACTATGGTCCCTATCCTCATTTCCCCACTCATTGATCAGATGAGAGGTACTTCCGATGAGTCCTAGACTGCATGGGTAGGATGCCTCGACACGAGAACTTAATCAATCCCATCCTCACAGGAGAACTAATCATCCTGCTACACAATCGCCATGGAGAACACATCGTCCAGGCCTCACAGGAGAGCTAATCATCCTGCTACATAATCGTCATGGAGAACACATCATCCAGACCTCACAGGAGAACTAATCATCCTGCTACATAGTCGTCATGGAGAACACATCATCCAAACCTCACAGGAGAACTAATCATCCTGCTACATAATCGTCATGGAGAACACATCATCTAGACCTCACAGGAGAACTAATCATCCTGCTACATAGTGGTATCCAAACAACTCACTGAAGAGATTGCGTAACCAAATTGCCTCTCAAGTAGCCATGTCGCAGCAATATACTCTGCCTCAACAGTGCTCAAAGCCATTGGCTCCTGCTTCTTGCTCATCCAGGATATCAAAGTAGATCTCAAGGAGAACCAACACTGAGAAGTGCTCTGGTGATCCTCCACACTGCCTGTCCACTCAACATTTGAAATATTTCTGGTAGTGTATGTCAATCCATGAGAGGTTGTGCCTTGAAGATATCTCAGAATATTCTAGGCACTAATCCAGTAAAGCTCAACCAAATATGAGCTCACCATACTTATTGCAAAACATATGTCCAGATGGAGGTTCACCAAGAACATCAACACGAATGAGTTTATGAAAATCAAAGTCATTTCCCAAATCTAGTTCGACATCACCACCATATAACTTCTAAAAGTTAAGATCCTCTGAGGTGGTCACAGGCTTGCTGTTTATCTTTCCACATTCGGAATCCAACTCCCTCTGTTTGCTACAAATGAGAGGGTTTGCACCTGTCAGACATAGGTGCCGGTATGAGAGGTTTATCATCCACAACCTTCGAGTAATGGTTTGGATTGGTTTCACTCCTAGTGAATCTCAGCTTTATCAGATAGCTATCAATCCTCTCATACTATGCTCGAGGTGTTTTGCTTCAAGCCATAGAGGGCTTTCTTCCACCTACATACGTCTAATTCCTGATCATCAATCTCAAACTCCTCGGGTTGTTCCAAAACTATGGACCTGCTGCATGAGGGGAACTGTCCCCTCATAATATTTTCCTTCGGTACATTTCAGACATGCACCTTCATGCTCTTTTTCAATTCAGGCATCCCTTTCCATCGATGAGTGCCACCCTATAACCTTTGACTTCCATTGCTAAAATGGACACCAAGTTCTTCTTGCGATCAGGTACATAAAAGAGATTCTATAAATGAATTGAGTTACCCCCATTCAGTTGAGGGATAACATTCCCAACATCCTTTCCGGGATAGGCGGCATCGGCTCCAAGTATAATCCCATGGTTGTTTCCGTTTTTACCAAATTAGAGAGTGCACCCTTCTATCCGATGAAGTGCCTTGAAGCACTACAATCAATAAGCCAGATTCCAAATAATCTGAAGGAGGGGGCCAATATAAGATAATGCTTCTTTATCTTATCAGAAACAACATTTGATTCATCATACCTGGGGTTCCTTGCTTTCTCCGAAGAGTTGGCCGTGTCCTTGATGACCTGCATCTCTGCCATTCGGACACTCCTTCACATAAGGGCGAAATTACAACCAAGGCATCTGCCTTTCCTTCCACCCCTAGATCCAAACTTCCCAATGAAGTGATCTTTAGGTAGGCCATCAGAAATTCCATTGCGCCATTCTGACAATATTCTCTGCTTCGACTTCACCCTTAGTGAAATAGAAGAGAGATGAGGAACCCATTGATCCTTTTGTCCTATCCCAACTGTCTTCAGTGATTGCTCTTTCACTCTTGCTTGGGCATTGTCTTCACCTCAACTTTGATACCACGCTAATTTTAGGTATGTTCTATACTATTATTTCAATTTTCGAGATTATCAATCACATCAACATTAAAGTAAAATACAGATATAACATAAATATAAATCATAGAAGACAAGCCAAGACAAGAGGACACAAGATGTGGCGCTAGCCAGGGACAAACCCCACAATGTGGGGAAACCCTTGATCAATTCTTCTTTTATGTTCTTCAAAGTTCAGCAATGAAAGTGAGAGAGATAGTACATTTATAATAGAAGTCAACACTTTGACTTTTGATATCTGCAGAGATTATTTGAAGACATGTTGCTTCAACTGATTCTCTAAGGTGGCTCCTTCACCTATCATAGTACTGCATCTCATCCATTTTCCCCACCTTAATTTGTAGCACCATGTTGCCCCATAACAGTGCTGAACCTAGATGACTGCGTTGCTCTCATCTTCATGCTGCTCATAATGCTACACCATGGTCTCATTCATCATCAAGCTACCCATGCTTATGATTACATTCAACATGATGTTGTCCTTGCTCCATGTATCATTGTGCTGCCCATATTCATCATGTTGTCCATATACATCATGCTATCCATATACATTATGCATCATGCTGGTCATATATCATGCTTTAATTTATCATGATGTTGCTCATGCACATGATCTCATTCATCATGATGCTCATGATACATCATTATGATTTCATTGTGATTGGGCTGCTACAACGTCCTCATTACACCTCCTAGGTTAGGGTATGACTGTACCTCAGAGACATCCGTGATGGTGACCTTGCTGCTGCCTTAATTTGACTGTGGCCAGATTACTCCTAGTTGGATTGCGGATAAGGGCTCTTTAAGAATAGTGGATCGGGCCTGTGGAGGACACTTAGGACTGCGGATATGATGCATATAGAGCCCTCCTTGACTGCGTTCAACATGTCTCTATAGCTGCATTTGTATTCCTTGAATATTGTGCATAAGGTCTCCCTTTATTGATTGCATAAGGTCTCCATACTGTGCATACAAATTTCTGCGTATGTGTCTCTATTACCAGCATATTGATTTGTGTATTAGGGCACTATTATCAACGTATATATGTCTCCATTCACTATGAATAAGGTGTCCATATTTACCTGCATATATCCTCATCATGAACAGTGTGTATTGATCTCTATTGCTCTGTATATATATCGACATTGCTGCATATATGTATTGCCTTTGCCTGCATGTAGACTTCTCCATCTAGGACTTCTTCCATAACGAACAACGTATAAGTCTCGTATGTCTTTATTATGAACAGCGTATAAGTCTCCTTGTTCTGCATTGGATTAGGGCACCATTTTAGGGCATCCTTCATTAGTGTCTCTCCTTCTCGAAAAACTCAAGACGTGGAGAGGAGATCACATAAAGAATGTGTGTCAAATGACTTCAAGACTTCTCTTATTTATACTAAAAATGTAGGTGATGAATGGACATGACTATTGGGCTTCCGAGCCTACATAAGATGCTGACCAACTTGATAATTAGTCTTATAATACAAATAAATTCATAACTTCATAAATACTTATCAAAATTGGATGATCTTTAGATCAATCCTACACCTCTCGATGAGAGGGATCTAATAAAAATTTTAGCTACCATAAATAAGATGACCCACATGGAGTTTGGCCCTAGTTGCCAATTTTAACAATAAGCAACCAAGAGGTAGGCCCTCTTGATTGATTCTAACCTAAGGAAATATTCCATATAATGTATCTGTTGTGGCTAGACCCATTATCGAACTAGAAGAATTTGTTCGTGTTTGCACTTATAATTTTACTTCACCACAAATACTTGACATAACACCTTAGCATAATATCTCATTGGAACAAGAATGAGAAGATCTACAAGATGAGATGGTCAGGGGCGAGTTTCAATGACTTGAGGAGACATGGTGGCCAATTTACCCTTTTCCCACATTAAAAATAATATTTTAATTAAAAATAAAAGAGGGAAAAGTTCTCCATGATTAAAATAATAATAAAATAGGAGGTTCTAGAGGGGTCCTTCAGATCTATAAAAGAGGAGGAGGAGGCTATTGGAGGACATCTCAAATTTGATATTTCTTCTTGTATGAGAGGTTGAGAACCTGGTTCTCTACTTCCTTGGTAGCCCCAAGATGGAAGCCCTTGGGTGATTTAGTGAGATTGGGCAAGTACCCACTTCCCGCTGGTCAATTCATCCAGAATTCACAGGAGAGCTTAGCAGTGGCAGTGGTAGTTTAGTTTTGGTGGAGGTCCCGTGCAACATTGGTGCAGATCATTTAGGCTAGTTTGATCTCAATTATATAAGCTATTTTATTATTTTAACATGTAAAACCCCAATTTATATATTATAGTAAAGTTGAGATATTTTTTCCCATTGTGTGATTGAATTGCATGCTTTCTCTTGTTCTATTTTACATGGAAATCTTCTGTAAATTGAATCGTAATTTTATGGAGAAATTTTGGTTGAATTAAGTTTTTTGAAAAATATGCAAAATATCCTAAAAGGGATATTACAGTGGTATCCGAGCTAGTGTTCCTGCCAGCTTGAGGGTTTATATTGAATGGGTCGGAAGCTACATTGGCTGAAATTATTATTGTAGCCATGGCATATTATTCAAAAACTGAGAAGCTGTCAAAGGGACCAAGAATTAAAAAACTTTATGAAACCAAAATTGACGTCGTATTAATTTTTTTATGGGAAGTGGAATATTATGTTGATGAAGATCATAAGTTTTAGACAAGGCCGAAGTTCATAATTTTAAAAGGAGCTGAAAAATTAAAAGAGTCATCCAAATCATTATTAAAAGGGGTCATCTCTTTTTATAGGTGTAGGATTGATCTAAAGATCATTTGATTCCAAAATGTATTCATGTTGATACAAATTTATTTGTGTTATGTGACAATTTGTTAAGGTCTTCCAACAACCAAATTACCCCCACTCAACCTCAATGTTGCACCATAAATAGAAGAGTTCTTCAAGTCATTTAAACACATCTCTCTTGTGATCTCTCTCCACTTGTTTGAGGAGAATACATTGCCCTAATGAGACTAGATGCAGTCATGAAGGAGAGGCTTTAACGTAGTCAAGGAGGATTCTATGATGCAGTAAGGAGAGGCTCTAAATGTAGGTCTTGAAGAGACTCTAATCCGCTATAAGGAGATTCCCTCTACGCAGTCCTAAAGGAGGAGCCTTGGAGGTACCCTAGCTGCAGGTAAACGAGCCCTAGTCGCAGTCAAGGAGGGAAGTGAAGTGTAAGCCCTCAACGTTGTCAAGAAAAGGATCTCTAGTCTAAGGGAGCTTCAATGCAGATCTAAGGAGTCCTATAGGGAGCCCTAGCCACAATAAAAAGAGGCCTACACATAGCTGAAGGAAAAGCCCTCACACGCTATCCTAAATTCCCTAGCCGCAGGTCATCAAGGGACCTAATCTGCTGTCACAAGAGATCCTCAAATGCAACAAAAGAGAGCCTTGATCTGATGTCTGAGAAGCTCCTAATCCTCAATCCTTAAAGGTCCTAATCTGATGTCATACTAGAGACTCTAGCCACTGTATTGAGAAGAGTTATATACACTATCTAGTGGAAGGTCATGAAGCCTTAGAAGCAATGAGGAGATCTCACTGCAGGAAAAAAAGGAGATGTATTATGCTATCAATCTAACCACAGTTTGTTGTGTGATTCATCAGCTGTTTAAGGAACTACAATACGCCGCACAGGAAGTCGTAAAGAGCCCTATTGGCAGCATTAAAAGGAGCCATATATCAACATCTAACAGTGTGGAAATCTCTGTTGTTTAAAGGTTGATTGGGTCACTATGAGATGGGACAAAAAATAATGAATATGCTACCTGAGGACTGTGTGTTAGGCCACAGCCCATAACACCACAGTCAAGTATTTCGAATGAGTGTATGAGGACCTATATATGCCCGGATCTTCAGCATAATCTAGGAGCTCTCTTGTGAGATAATTTTGTTGAGATCTAAGGCTATCTTGATGACTATTGGAGGGCTGTATGATGTTCCTGTAAGATGAGATGGACATAGCTATTATCACGGGTTAGCATTACTGTGTTGAAGATTAGTCAGCTAGCAAGGTGCAGCATGGTGATGGAACCACCTTGGAGAATAATTTGAAGAATGAGGACTGATAAGTATGCCTTCACCAGAGTTTATAACTGCAGCCCTTGTCATCAGATCTACAACCTCATTGTGTCATCTTCATGGTGAAGATCTCTAATGTTTGATCTCTTATTTTGGCAAGTCAAGTTGTTGAATTCAAATGTATTTGTACTATCTCTCTCTCTACTGAACTATTGAAGAATATAAGAAGAATTGATCAAGTCTTCCCCACATTGGGGTTTGTCCCTGGCTGGTGCCACATCTTGTGTCCTCTTGTCTTGGCTTCTCTTTTTTTGCTTATGTTTATGTTATATCTGCACTTTACTATCATGCTGATGTGATTGCTAATATGAATATTTTCATTGGGCTAAAATGAAAAATTGAAGTAAATTTATCTAAGCATAGAACATACCTAAAATTAACATAACAAAAATATGAAGCTTCTCCTGGAGACATGCATGTAGCAGCTGATATCACCTTCTAGATACCTATAACTGCCCATTTATAGAAGCAAAATTGGCACTGTGTTTATGATAGCATACCAACCGATTTTAACATCAGTTACATGAGGTTTATTTGCACTGTACATATCTACTCTGCTCATATAATTTTCTAGAAGCTGGCAACGGTGGTTATATTTATGAAAAATCATTCCCTTTTAAGATATCTTTAGAACTGAGTGAATTTAAAAAAATGTTGGGTAGTCCTTTGAAGAAACTAAGAACATGTGGTCATAAATAAACTTGTAAAGCCCCATCTGAGAATCTTTAAAAATGCAATAGTTTCTTGTTGGGATTTAAGTGTCCAGAGGTTTGGTGAATTAGTATTTCTGTTTATTTTTTGTCCAATGAGAATGACAAAAAGTGTTTCTAGTATATCATTATGTTTTGTTGTGGGTGACAGAGAATAAGTTGAGAGATTTTTCGCCGTCTATGTACTGCTAGGGTGAGTTATGACATTTTACCAGGAATTGGTAATGACAATGTTGTCGATGTTGTTGATATAATGCCTGTATGTTGTTGGTCTGATTATTGTATATCATGAATGTGTGATACTCATGCCACAAGAAGTCTATAGTTAGCTGGTAAATTATTATGTACTTCTGTCATGCTGTCTGTCATAGTCATGTAAAAAAAATTAATGTCTTTCCACTATTGAGCAAAAACATGGATAAGGCCTTCATAAAATATCTTAATAAACTAGCAACAAACATCAACAAATCCTTTTACAAGAGAATACTTTCTATGTTATGGAAAGAGAAACCACAAAAGGAACATGAGTTGGGATACACAATCTTTACACTTGGGAAATATTTGAGATGCACGGGGGTTACAACAAAATCCCTTCTCGAACTAGAGGAATTAGCTTCACTCCTCTCCAAGGTGCATCAATCATATGGGAAAAACATAATTTGGTCTCTCAAACCAACCTGTTTGCCTTAGTATAACAAAAGTATTTGGAGCACCCTTGTATAGGAGTCAAACTTCTAGTTCCTTCTTGTCTTAGTAGTATCATGATGTTGACCACACCCATACCTCCTTACAATGATGGCCTTATGAGGAGAGTCTTCAAACTGATAGCGGAGACCTTTCAGGATTTGGATAACAGTGAGGGTCCTACCTTTGGGAAGAGGCTAGATATTCTAGAAGTCATGGCCTTGGTTAGATCTTATGACCTCATGTTTGAGTTGGGATGTGACGAATTGATTCTACATATGTTCCAATGTTTCTTGAAAATTAGGAAACAGAATCCTGAAACAATCATAACACACATGTATGGGAGGCCATGATGCCATTTGCAAGAGGTTTCAGTCTCTTTTTATTGGCCATTTGGAGGGAGGAACAATTGGTTTCACCTGTTGCTTATGAAATAGCTGAAATGTTAGTTGAGCAAAACATTGGATTGTTCAGGAGACTGTTGACCCAAGAGGAGTTGCAGTGGATTTATGGTGACCAACCATGTAGAAGGAATGAGATGAGGAGGAAGGGTCTTTATTTCATCTGCAAAGAACCTTGGGGACATGACCACTCATTCTTGAGTGATGCAGATGAGATGACAGGGGTAGAGCAGGAGGAGATCCCTTCTGAATTTCATAGTAAGGATTTTGATTTTATGGATGAGTCCATGGGGTCATACGAGGATGCCTCTAGGGAGCATGAGCAATCATGTGGAGCTTTTGACAATCGACCAAATTTAAATTCTGGTGTGTATGGTGAGTAGTTAGTGGACCCTATGGGAGACATTCAGGATGATGAGTCACCATTTATGATTCAACATGAGCAACATATGGTGGAGCATGAGTCAGTTGAGGAGGATGATATGCATAATATGCATGATGACCCTTTTGTGGAGATTCAATTAGTGCCTCATTTTGAGTCCATATTGAAGGAGGATGAGCAACCAACCATTTGTGAGGAGCAGACATATACATAGACAACCAACAAGGTTATAGTACTTGCAGACACTTGTCGTTGGGAGGTGCTGGATTATGACAGGAAAATTTTGCAGGAGATTGGTGGACTGGAGGAGCGTAAAGTTTCCTATCAGACAATGGAGATGGTAGTGCATCCATCTTTGGGTCTACCCATTGATGAGGTGAAAATAGATGTAGTGGGAGCCAACAAAGCTGCAACATTTTTAGGAAGAAATCCTCTCCAGGAGTACATAGATATGCTGTGAAACACAACTTGGCCACTTTTGACCATTATAGGGAGAGGGGCAAGATTTCTTTGACATATTTTTTTGGTTGATCGGGAAGAGAATCATGAGTTCAACATGGACAAATACCATTCTAGTAGACTTATTCCTTGCATTGGTGTTCATTCATTAGATTGGCGGGAGATGATGATTTGGTATCCTATTGATGGTGTAATATTATTAGTCAGGGGCATAGTAGAGCAGGGACCCCTAGACATGTCAGATACTACATGCCCCAGTTGGCAGTGGGATACACACTGTAGTGTTGTGTACACATTATGTAGGTGGTTATATGTACATATGGTGTTGTGTAAACATTGTGTAGGTGGTGTTGTGTAAACATTGTGTAGGTGGTGTTGTGTACATGTGGTATTGTGTACACGTCGTACACGTTGTGTTGTGCATATGTGGTACTGTGTTATGTGTATTATGTAGTTGTTATATCATGACATGTGTATTCATTGTGTTGTACTTTGTGTACACATATGTATTGTGTTTTACACTAGGTGTAAGTGTATGTGTTGTGTTGTACATCAGGTATAGGTGTATTTTGTTGATCAATGGTTGTCATTGATGTCAACCCAAGTAGCACTAGGGGCTATCCCAATCTTGCATGGGAATTTTGACTTGGAAACTTACTCCATTCTGAGTCAAGGATATTCTACATGGATTCTACTTGTCAATATGTTTTTGCAATATGTTTCTGTTGATATATGGTACACATCCTAGTTCTTCACGGTTTGAGAGTTATTTGCGTTTGAAGTTAGTAACTCCAGTTAGTGGGCTAAAGCCATATGGGGTTGTGGCATGACACTCATAATTGGTTGTGGTCATTGAATAGTCAATAATTAATAATGTTTTTTTTCTCCTAAAATCCCTCCAATGTTCACTTGTTGAGGACCCTCTCAACTCAAGACATTCATATAAATAATGACCCTCATATCCTCCTCTAGTAGGGATTTTGTGGCTTCAAACAGGCCATCGTGGAATTTTCTCTATAACTTTTTTTACGCGAAGCTTCAAAAGTTGAAATTAAAACCCATTTGAGCCAAAGTCTTGATGAAATTATTGACCTAATTTCAGATCTTGGCTCGCTATATTTTCAGAGATACGATGTGAGGAAGTTAGGGTTTTTGTAGGCTCTCGAATTCCATGCCAAACAAGTGACATTGGAAAAATTTTCATAACTTTCTCTTTGAGCATTGGATTCAAATTTTGTAAATGGTCACAAAAGAGAACGAACTGTAGTTTTTTGAGTAGCATTTTCACAAAAGGTCACGAGGAATTGGTAGTTGCTTCAGATAATGACTCAAGTCAAGATGGCCCGTTAGGTGATTCACTATTTTGAACAATCTGGATTGTTGACTCCTTAATGTTTATAGAGGAGGAGTCTATGTAGCAGTATATGGCACAAGTCTATGATTGATAGGAAGGTAGTTTGAACAAGATGGAAGTTTCATTATAGGTTCAGGGAGAGAAAAATGGTTGAAGGATTATAGGTTACCAAGAACAAGGCAAGATTAGTCTACAAAGGATATGCAGAGGTTGAAGGAATCGATTTTGAAGAAACATTTGCTCCCGTTGCCAGAATGGAAGCTATTAGGATGTTTCTCGCTTATGCTTGCTCGATAAAAATTAAGGTCTACCAAATGGATGTTAAATTAACTTTTCTAAATGGTGAATTGGAGGAAGAAGTTTACATTGAACAACCCGAAGGTTTTCTGCTCTCTGACAAAGAAGACTACGTCCGCAGATTAAAGAAGGTTCTATATGGTCTCAAGAGAGATCCTAGGGCTTGGTATTCTCATCTTGATGGATATCTACATCAACGGGGTTTCAAGAAAGGAAGCGCTGACAACAATCTTTATGTGAAAATGGATCGAGATAACCTAACAATTATTGAAGTATATGTGGCTGATATAATCTTTGGAAGTAGTGATGACACATTAAGTAAAGAATTTTCCACAAAAATGCAAAGTGAGTTTGAAATGTCTATGATTAGTGAGCTTAAATACTTTTTAGGGCTTCAGATTTCTCAGCAGGATAAAGGAATATTCATATATCAAACCAAGTACATCAAAGAAATGCTAGAGAAAATCCATATGGAAGATTGCAAGCCAGTCCTTACCCCCATGGTAACATGTTGCAAGTTAAGCTTAGAAAATTCATCAAAGGATGTGGACCAAAGGTTGTATAGATCCGATATTTGTAGTCTCTTATATGTGACAACCTCCCAGCCTGATGTGATGTAGGAAATTGGACAAGTAGCAAGAATCCAAGAAACACAAAAATAATCTCATATTATTGTTGTCAAAAAAATTATTCGGTATCTTATGGGCACAATGGAATATGGTCTATGATATCCCAAAGGAAATGGTCTGGTCATCTAAGCTTATACATATGCAGATTGGGCATGAAGTGTTGGTGATTGTAAGAGTACTAGTGGAGTAGCACTCTATATAGGTGGTTGTCCTGTTTCATAGTTAAGTAAAAAGAATTTTTCAATCTCGTTATCCACAACAGAAGTAGAATATGTCGCGACAACAACTTGTTGTGCTCAAGTTATTTGGATGAAGAAAACTTTGCAAGATCTTCAATTCAAGTTCGATGAGCCTATTCCCATATTTTTTGATAACACCAGTGCCATCAATATCTCTAATAATCTTGTGATGCATTCCAAAATGAAGCACATTCCAATTAAATATCATTTCAATAGAGAGAAGGTCACTGAAAAGAATATCAAGCTTGAATACGTTGGCACAAAGGAACAAATTACTGAAATCTTTACCAAACCATTACCTTGTGAAGCATTTGAGTATCTTTGCCAAAATTTTTGGATTCTCCCAAGTTTTCATTAGATTCTTTCTCTTATCTACTTGAGTAGAAAGGGGGAGTGGAGGTGTGTACAAGTCCATAGGATGGTTGTTTATTAGGGGGAGTTACCCTTTGCTATTGATGAAAAAGGGGGAGATAAGGAAGTAGGAATAGGTGTCATGATCATAGGGGGAGTACTTGTGTTGCCATCAATGCCAAAGGGGAGATTATTGATCAGTGGTTGTCATTGATGTCAACCCAAGCAACACCAAGGGCTACCCCGATCTTGCATGCGAATCTTGACTTGAAAAACTTCTCTATTCTGATTCAAGGATATTCTATATGGATTCTCCTCGTCGATATGTTTCCGTTGATATATGCTATGCCTCCCAGATCTTCACAGTTTAAGAGTTATTTGCATTTGAAGTTAGTAACCCTAGTTAGTGGGCTAAAACCCTATGGGGTTGTGGCATGGCACTCATAATTGGTCGTTGTAATTGAATAGTTAATAATTAATAATGTTATTTTGAACCTAAAATCCCTCAAAAATTCACTAATTGAGGACCCTCTCAACTCAAGAAATTCATATAAATAATGACCCTCCTATCCTCCTCTGGTAGGGATTTTGTGGCTTCAAACAGGTCATCGTGGAATTGTCACTATAAGTTTTGTTCTGTGAATCTTCAGATGCTAAAATTAAAACCCATTTGAGCCGAAATATTGATGAACCTCGTGAACAAATTTCAGATCTTGTTTCTCTATATTTTTGGAGATATGATCTGAGGAAGTTAGGGTTTTGCAGGCTCCCAAATTCCATCTCAAACAGGTGACGTTGGGAAAATCGTCATAACTTTCTCATTGAGCATTGGATTCAAATTTCTTAAATAGTCATAGAAAGAGGACAGAATGTAGTTTTTTGAGAAGCATAGTCAAGACTGAAGATCTCAATAGTGACACGTGACACTTCGTATGAGTTCACTCTACTGAACTAATCTATAATCAGGTCATCGTGGGAGATTGGGCATAATTCTTTCTTGAAGAATCCAATATTGATCAGATCTATGGGGTTGGAAAGAGGTCTCAGAGGGATACCACAAGACTAAATTTCATACCTTGGAGATCTGAAATTACATAGATACAACAGATTCAATATCGAGCTCCTAGAAGGAAAGAAAAAGCATGCATTCAAGAATTACTGCAGTAAGGACCAAACATCAAAAGTCAAGGGTAAGTCTCCTTCAACGAGGTATGTATGATTAGTGTTTACATTTAAATTTTGAGTATAATCTCTGGCATATGATTTTGTAGGACAATGAAAGTATATATAGTGTCTCGGTTATATCTCTATGTCTCTATATGTCACAATAGTTTTCGGATGTCCTATTCTTGATACTACACATTTTATGCTACATATTCTTGATGCTACACCAAGTTTGATAAATCTATATGATGTTGTAATTTCATGTTACTTGTCTTGTCATAGTTGATAGAATCATCTCTGTTTTTGTACTTAGAACTTGGTCCATCACAAGTCTAGGGTCTGTCATTGTTTTTATTGTATATATATTTCGGTCAGTTTTGGATATAGTCTTGCATAGAGTCCAAGCCTATATCAAGAGTGGGAGTCTTTGTCTAATGCTACAACAAGTCAACAAAAAAAGTGACAAGCACACTTCAGGTACGCATTGTAATTTTAGTTTTTATTTATTTATTAGTATGCACTTACATGTGTTTTGTAGGCAGAGGTAAGTTGAAGGGTATTTTGTTTTGTTTTGGATTAGTTTCGCCAGGAAAATTTTTCATGCAGGTAGAAGAAGATTCAAGTACAAATTCAAGCAAGAACTCAAGAGCAGAAGTATCAAACCAAAGGAAGCATTGCAGCAGGACATCCTTTGAAGACATGAAAGCCATCTATATATTGTGAAGAAGTGTCAGGCCAAGATTCATCATTCTAAAGTTGTAAAAGAGTCATTTGTAAAAGTGTCATCATTAGAAGAGTCATTATTATAAAAGAGTCAATCTGCCTAGAGTCGAAAAGGCATTATTGAGAGGTATAGGAGTCTCTATTGGGATGATGTCATGGTTGGGTTGCAGGTCATAGTGTGATTGGGTGTTTGGTCAAAATCATTGTAAATCATATTGTATCGTGGATAATTGTCCCTGGTATGGGAGTCCACACTTTTGTATTTAATGTTTCTTTATAGGGTGGTAGTGTGGTGCTAGGCAGGTGAATGAAGTTGCCTACTGGTTGGGGCCTGTGAACACTTCAGGTTGATAGGGTGTAGTTGGGTGAGTTGTGGCTCACTAGGGTGTTGGGGCATCCATTCAGCTGATTACTGAAGAAACCAAGGCGTTGGGGCATCCTTCAAGTGGGAGTTGGAGAAGAAAGCTTTTCTAGAATTCTAGGAAGTTTTTGCTTTCATTTCAGTTGGGGATGAAGATTAAAGAATTTATTAGAAAAGCGTTCGATGGTTTTTTACCCGAAGGGGGTTTTCCACCTAAAATTCTTGTGCCTACTGTGTTATTTTCTTTAGTGTTATTACTGCATAAACATTAATAATAATTTAAGATTAACTAATTCTCTGAAAATATTTAAAAGTGATGATTGCTAACGAATACTGATTCACCCCCCCCCACCTCAGTATTTCCAACATATGTGTAGTGTTTTACACTGGTGTAGTACACCGAGTGTAGTTGTATGTGTTTTGTTGTATGTCGGGTGTAGGTGCATGTATTATGTGGTTTTGTACGCCGTGCGTGGATGTATGTGTGTGATGTACACTATGGGTATGTGTACGTGATTGAAGATAATAAAAGGCATTGGGTGTTTGCTAGGTGTGGCAATTAATCTAGCGTGTCCAGGGTGTTAGCACTTGAAATTTCACCTAGGCTGAGATAGACAAATCTCAAGGCTACATCAAACCATTCAGCCTCGTAGCTAGCCCTACGAGGCAGGAGAAGGCTCTCTCCGGTCAAACTCGGTGGATTTTTCAATAGGATGAGTTAACCAATTAGAAACACTAATATTAGGCTAGTAAACTGATAAGGAGGGTTGATTTAAAGTTTTTGGGGTTTTTGGTGGCAATTGGAGGGAGTGCAATTCAGGGTGCGGGGATTGAGCTCATTTTTTGCAGGTGGGTCTTTGGGGCAAGGTAGGAGTTTATGCTGATGCCTTTAGCTGAAAGAGATGATAAAGGAGGAAAGAAGAGAAGCTAAAGAGGGCAAACAATGAATTCGAATCCTCTCTAGACAGTGGAAAAATTTAACCAAAATTGAAAGCTGAGCATGGCATGCATGAATTCAAACTTTATCACTTCTTTTGTTTAAACAGCAGCAAGAGATTAAGGAATGAAACACATAAACACACTTACAATAACAGTAGGAAGCACACCATCAACATAATAATCCACAAGAATCCACAATGAATTCTGCAAAACCCTGGCCTTCCTTTTCCTCAAATTGCAGAAAAATACAAGTCAATAATACAATAGCACTTCTCCCTCTAGAGTCCAACCC